>JABCKJ010000328.1:0-23742 GCA_018850815.1 Asterophora lycoperdoides
GTTAGCCGAGGAGAGGAAACTGCTTTCTGAGGCCCCAACGTAGGGTTTGTTTGCGATGGCCGACGTCCCCGAATCCAACTTTTGCCAGCCGCTCCACCGCGAGTTTGAGCCCAGTTTTGTTTATTTGGAGTAGGTTTGTCTTATTTGCTCAGATAAAAGATAAGATTATTTTCAACACATAAAAAACATTGCGTGGCTACTTGGATTGCGAAATCGAGCGGTGCGAGAGTGCTGGTTCTAGGAGCCTGCGTGGCTACTTGGATTGCGAAATCGAGCGGTGCGAGAGTGCTGGTTCTAGGAGCCTGGCACTTTCGAAAAACTTTGATCAGGAGTATAACCGGCGACAAATAACAGCAAAGAACCCGAACTAATAGGGACTGAATCACTGATCGAGTCAACAAACCCCTCTGAAACCC
Organism: Asterophora lycoperdoides; assembly: GCA_018850815.1. NCBI lineage: Eukaryota > Fungi > Basidiomycota > Agaricomycetes > Agaricales > Lyophyllaceae > Asterophora > Asterophora lycoperdoides. Next base: position 417 of record JABCKJ010000328.1, read on the forward strand.
CTCTGATTTCTTCCTCCATGGCCAGCCCCGCTTCACAAACGCACGCTATCATCCTTCTGGGAACATCTGCCCCCGGCGATGGCTGGATGTTGGCCGACGCCGACAAAATAGCTTGGATAGTTCACGATATTAGCGGGGATTCGCATTTTCTCGCACCGCAGCCTCTCGAACAGTACGACGGCTCCTCGAATGAAGGATATATCGTAGGAGACCCTAACTCCGACAGGCTTCTCATTCCCCATCCTACCCGTGGAGTTGAGATCATTCGTGAACCCGCAGCACTGAAGGCTGCATTTCTCCAACGCCTTTCCACTCTCTCCACCAAGATGCGCAACCACGACATCCTATTTGTGGCGTTTTTGTCTCATGGACGCCAGACAGACGGAGCCATTGTCATTGGTGACATGGACTCGGATGAGCCCAACTGTGATTACATCTCCGTAGCAGAATTCAAACATGCTCTACGCAACAAGCCCGAATCTGGTCGCCTGTCTGTCTGGGCCGGCACTGGTCACCCCAGCTTCTGGATCCAGAAAAGTGCGTCAGCAGCGTCCCACATCCAAGACTCAAACCTTGCTCCTGGGTCTACGTCGTCGGCGTCGCAGCACACTTGCCCTGTTCATCGCCCACTCCCCATGCCATCTTTCAAGTCAAAGGCATTGGCACGCTTGCGACTTATTCCCTGTGAAACGGCCCCTCCTTCTGCCATTGGCACTTTCGACTCTCCCAGTGTTCGGACTGCATCAGCACTACAAGTTAGAGGACTGTGCAAGTCAGACTTTGAGTCCATCATACACTCCACGGGCGTTGATCTGCTACGTAGGCCCATTCCTGGCTCCAGTGGAGGCATCTGCCTTGGACGCGCCCCTCGCAGTCTGCTGTAGATGGTGGGATAGGATAGGACGGATACTGTACTGTAGTGTACACAGATCTATCTGACCAGGCCTCGAGGGCATCGCGATGCATGCCTGCACCAGGAACATCTGTCCGTAGTTTGAATGGTAGTGACGTGTTTTTATGATTCAGTTAAATACATGTATTGACTCTAAGAATGAGGCTGCACTCAGTCTCGTTGCAAACGTTGTTGTGCATCGCGTCGGCACGTTGCAGTCACGCTCTATGTGGCTCTTGAACGCACCACCCCCAGAGCGCGAGTGTACCTTCATCACCAACGGACTGGGGCGCAAAATGACAAGATGAAATGAGCAAACAGAGGCGACACACAAGGGATACGAGTTCTCCTTGTCCTTGCCAATGGGACACTAATACTGGCAGCAGTCGCTGGTCTTCAAGCATGTGCGTCAACTACCTGTAATAGACAAACCAAAAGGAACCCACTGTTGTCGCACTAATAACAGTGTCTAATTCGACTGATATTGTGGGATTATCAGGTGCCCTCAATTGACGTGATTACATGGCTTGAGTGACTGCGTCGACCTTCCTTGGCTTCTTGACTCCAATTACGTATACCTACCTCACGCGCAAACATGAAAAAAATCGTCACCCCATTTACTGCCCAACTCGTCACTTACGAGACCACGCGGCCGTTCAAAGAGGTCATCGCGCGCCTTGATGCAGAAGTGAACAAGGCAGGATCGCTCGCGTTTATATCGCGATTACGAACGGCTGCAACTAAGGAAGATATTGTCGGTTTGGTTAACGGAATTGCCGGCACTCGCGATTTTGTGTGCGTCCTGTTATCTGATTTCTCTTTCGATTCTCAGTCACTCACATGTTCAATGATATAATGATTCTTTAAGCTACTTTCTTGAGATGAACCACCACGGATGGTTGAACAAACTCCAGGATGCCGATCACGCGTCCGCCGTGGTCTACGTTATAGGGAACCCCCTCATCGCTGAGACTTTTTTGCGACATGATATCCGCGCAGGATTGAACATCCCACCGCGTCTGATGGTCATCGAGAACGCTGATCGCTCGGGCACAAGCGTCTTGTATCATCTGCCGTCCTCGCTTCTTATCGGAGAGAGTAGTGAGGAGCTTCGAAAAGCAATCTTGCCGCTAGATGGCAAGCTGGAGAAGATGGTGACACGGGTTACGACTGAGGGGTCGCGTATGTAGACAGTAGTGGTGCTGGGGTGTAAAAGAGAGAAATAAAGAGGCACGCAAAAAGCATCCGACCTGCCTGGCTCGAACAGGCGACCTCAAGATCACGGACCTTCTCATACGTGGGAGTAACCGTTACAGTCTCGCGCTCTTCCAACTGAGCTAAGGTCGGATAACAACCTGTGTAAAATCGTTCTCCTAGACCTGTTGTATCGGGCGGAACTAAATAGTAATACACCGGAACCTACTTTGACATGTGATTATCTACGTGCTACACCCACTGCCAGCAGCCAGTGGCAGTTCAAGAGCAGCTAAATCATAAATGTAACCGGCTTCGTCTTTCTACTCTTTTCAGACTTATTTCCTCTCATCTTCCCTTGACTTGACCATGAGCGATTCAGTTATTCATTCAATCGCTGGTGCCGCCGGAGGAATTGTTGCGATGACCGCGACCTAGTGAGCGTACCAAGCGCGTCTCAACTGGAGCATCATCCTCATACCGCTCCTACAGCCCCCTAATTTTCCTGTCGACCCGCGCAGCAGTTGAGACGAAAACCGAAAACAAGGCAATTTCCACTGATGTGTAAGGTTATTCGAAGTCTAACCCAGCAATCCCAGTCATTCTACCAGGTTGTCGTTGACACGATCAAACGCGAGGGTGTGCTGGGGCTATACAGCGGCCTGAACTCGAGCTTGCTAGGCATCGCTGTCACGAACGGGTACGACGCGCTCTGATTCAGCCGCCAATGCCCCACTAATCCAGCATCGCCTGCAGGGTGTACTACTACTTCTACGAGCGGTCGCGGGGAATCATTCTCAAGTCGCGCGCAGGCGGCAAAGGCCTGTCGACCTTGGAGTCAATCTTGACTGGCATAATTGCTGGTGAGTGCACCGGTGTGATCGAGCGGAATATCATCTTAGCAGACCTTGTGCACCAGGTTCTGCGACGACTATTATCAGCAATCCCATCTGGGTCGTGCAGACCTCGCAGGCCGTCCGGACGCTCAACCAATCCGCCCCCGGCGCGCCACAGGAGGTTTCCGTCAAGAAACTCGGCTTCCTGAAGACTATTCAGAACATTCTCGCCAAGGATGGCATCCAGTCAGTAGTAAAGGGAGAAGTCTTTTTGCTGCGAGAGCTAATCCACTCCACTCTTCCTTCAATCTTCAGGGCATTCTGGCGCGGCATCGGCCCAGCGCTGGTTCTGGTCATCAACCCCGTTCTCCAGTACACTGTCTTTGAGCAGCTCAAGAACCTCCTGATCGCAAACCGCACACACAAGTTACGAGCGGCAGGAGCCGCCGCGACTGCTGTCGCAGTCCTGTCAGACTGGGATTTCTTCCTTCTTGGGGCCTTGTCGAAACTTGGTACGAACCTCAGTCATACAGAGAACAGGCTTGCTAATGCCATCCATCCTAGTCGCTACTGGCTCGACGTACCCTTACATGTGAGTCGTTACGCTCCCGCTGATACATTTTGGTACTGACGGAATGCGAAAGTGTCATGAAGAGCAGGCTCCAGGCGGGTCAAGCAAGTGCCCTCAGGTATAAGTCTTCGCTTGACGGGCTTCTCACAATCCTGAGGGAAGAGGGCATCGGGGGGCTGTACAAAGGCGTTGGAAGCAAGCTTGTGCAGAGTGTTCTCACTGCGGCTATTCTGTTTGCAGGACAGAGACGTATTTACGAACTGACCAAAAAGGTACGCCACGTTGCTTTGAGGCGAATTTTGTTCTGATTTTTGGCATGGCAGGCGGTCCAACCTCTGGCGAAATGAGTCAGGTCGCCGTCGGCTCCCTACTAAAAAATACCCTATTGTATACATATAAACCACTACGACCGCGCTCTGGGTGGTAAAATGACACCCAAGCATGTTGTTTCCTGATTATTTCGCATTAGTCGATACCCTTGTTCATTAAATACACGGAATAATGTCGTTTCAGTTCTAAGCTACGCCTTGCCGGCTTGCGCTTCACGTTCCAATTGCGCCAAAAGCACCTTCATCTCCTCCACATCCTTCTTTAGCCCGTTGCTACTGCCCCCAGCATCGATCTTAGCGCCTCCGATGGTATATCCACCCCCGTCGGCGGAGATCGGTTTCCTGTCATCTTTCGAAAGCCAGTCGTCGAGCTGCGCTGTGATGGACCGGGCTTTTAGCCGGTAGTGTGTGCGGATGATTTCCGCAAACGGCTCGGGTGGGTTTTTCAGGTTACCCAGCATCTGAGAAAAACCATATGATATCAGTTGTTTGGGCATGAGCGGGGGCGGAGCGGAGGCTTACAGCACTCTTGACAACCATACGACGGACGTTGGCAGAATCTGTCGATTTCTTGAACAAAAAATTCAAAAACGACAAGGAAAAGCCTTACAGGCGTGAGATTGGGGTGTACCAGCACTTGCCGCCCATCCGGGCTCGTTCAGATATGGCTCGTCACAGAGGATCATCGATTGAATGGAGATGAGGACCTGAAGAAGGGTGGACCTTCCAGGAACCCATCCAGGGCCAGACCATGTTCCGAGCAGCGACAAGCAAACTTTGCCATCCTGCGCGGATGTTTAGCATCGGTGCATTTGAAGGGTTGCACAAAGACTCACAGCGTAAAGATTGGGGTTGAACCGGTACTTTCCGCCGTTTGTCTGGTGGAGGCTCAGTCAGAAGCGGTCAAATTGTGAGGTGGAAGTTGGCTCACCGTCATATATTTGACGCTGGGTGGCGCCTGATTATAGCTCGGGCCCAAGAAGATATCGAAAAGATAGCTGCAACACAGATTAGGGAATTTCGGAGGCGCAAGAAAGGCTAGGCATACCATCCGTTATAATAACTGAACAGAAGATCAGTATGGGTTGTCAGAAGAGTTCAAGCACAACGTACGGAGTGCCTTCGGGTCCAGTGATCAATGCCTTGATCACGTCTACTCGGGTTTCGTCTACGCGCAAAAAAATCGACGAGTCCCAAGCTATCGGAAGGTTCGTGGTGAGAATTGCCAACTGTCGCGTGAATTTAGCCTCTCAGGAAGATGACGAGCGTGTAAAATATTACCTCCTTTGCGATAGCAAGAGATCGCTTTGGTATGTCCGAGTACGCCAGCATACGTGCCTCGTTGTTGTAGTAGAACTTGAAATGAGGCATCGAATTCTCGTCGTTTCCAGCTGAATCAAGCTCGGGGATGGTGAGATCGCAATACTCGAACCTCACTCGCGTCGCCCACTCCACGTACGCCTTCTTCGCACTTTCTTCCGTCGTCCCGGCATCGACATGGATAGGAACCGAAGAAGTGGTGAATAACTTGGGAAGCGAGGCGTGCAGGCGGTCGACGAAAGCATCTCCCTTGGTGTCGCGCAATGAGCGGTCAATTGCATTCGCCGTCGATAATATGCGATGGCAGAAATCAAGTAATCTTTCGTTTTCGTCCGAAACTTCTACTGCCTGCTCTTTGGATTTGCCTTTGGGGTCAACGGTCATGCGCTTTTGCTCTTCGGTTAACTCCTCCTGAGGAGGTTCCGGGGCCTTGACACCTTCTAGGCCTTTCAGCGCAGCCTGGGCTTGAATGGCGATGCCCTCTAGTAACTCGCGAGGACCCGAACTTCCTTCATAGACAATCGTACGCTCGCGGGTCGATTTCTTTATCGAAATGTTCTTCACGGATACGACGACCATAATCGGCATTGCCATCATACTGGCAAGCGCCTCGTGATTTGAGATTGTCTAGCAAGACCTTCAAGAGTAAGAGGTGGTAACAGCCTGACGACTGGGATGACTGACCTCGAGCCAGTGCAGCAACTCAAAATAAAGAATGGCACGATCTGACATATCCGCCAGGGAGTCATTCCGCAGGAGCGTGCTGCAGATGTAATTGAAGCGTCTTCGCAGATGAGCCAGGGCCGTGGGGTGCACAAGATAATCGCTGGTCTGGCCGCCCCCTTCGCGGTGGAGATTGGGAAGATAAACCCGGATAGCCTTGAGGAGGCTTCCAATCTTTGCGTCTTTGGCATGTTGCATGGCTTGCGCTTCCAATTGTCCCGTGTTCTGTACATGTTGAGTTCATGGCGGGTGGCCAGGTAACGACGAACGCTTACATCCTCTTTCACATCTCCTGCATACCCAATACCACCCTTCGCCTTGCCAGACGACTGCACGCCTGCGTAGTAGGCGCCGTCATCATCGTCAAGCTCCGGAGCGATATTCGTCTTTCGACGCTTCGCTGTTCTCGCAGTAGGTTCCTTAGTCTCCTGAGTCACTTGGGTTTGCTCTGTAAATAGCTGCTCAAGCATCGAAAGGCCAACTCCAAGAATAACGCCTTGCAAATTTGAGCAATGGAACAGTGGATTGTTGTCGGTGGCAGCCGTCGGGCGTTGCACTTTATCAGACGAGATGGATTCACCACATGCTAAGCAGAATTCAGAACCACAACGCTTGCAGGTTTGTCGAACAATCCTTCGTAATTGTTCGGTGTATGTCGAGAAATCGGACTGTGGGTTGGATTAAGAGGCCAAAGAATCGTCGCGATGTATGTGGACTCACGTAAATCGCGAAGAAATCACTCTTCTTCCGCTTCACCAAAGTACCACAGCCATGAGGACATGGGCAATTCCCTTCGCTCAGTTGAGAATAAAGACTGAACAGGAAGCTCTGCTCCCCCCCCTCCGGACAGCCTTTCATCCATTGCCCTTGGGTCATAAGCTTCACTCGCTCATTGACTTCGGGGATCAACACGATTTCAGGCTGTTCTTCAACCTCGATAACCTCCTCCCGTCTGTCTTTGGAGAAGAATATACCTGTGCACAGATGATCATAAGCCAAGAACACGCGCGACGAACACATTGCACGTACCGGAATATGGGTCAACGTCTGTCTGACCACCACCAGCCTTCGCTTCATAGTCGGAATCGTAGTCGATATAGTCTCCCTCTACGATCCAGTCATTACTTAGAGGTCGAACATTCGACTCGCGAAGAACACGTACCATCATCGTCCTCATCATCCTCATGTATGCCATCTGAATCCATATTCTCGTCCTCATCTGGAGTCTATACATATATGTGAAGGTGATTGTCGAGATTTCGCCACTGGGCAAGCTTACTGCTGGGCGGGGTCGTCGTTTGGACTCGCTACTCGAGGCCACCGGCTCATCCTGGTCGTCTTTGACGTGATCGAAGGCACCTTCGAAGAACCTCTCCGCCGCTTGCATAACATCGTTGTATTGGCGGAGGGCGGCGCGGGCTTGGGCAGGGGTCGCGCCCTTCAATGTCGCGTAACGTTCGGCGACACATTTGAACGACACGATGAAAGCAACTCACCATCTCGACGAGCTGCTGGACTTCGGCCTGCATAATGTTTGAAGTGTCCGGGAGAACCTGAGGGCGACGATAGAGGGTTTGAGAGATAGATTGGAAGAGTCAAGTCACAACGCGCCCATGACAATTTATATGTAACTCCTGAACAGTGAAAGGTGACTTTGTTCCCGAATTATATATGTATTTTTGACGTATTTTGGAATGAACTCCAGGAGTTCAAGCGTAGGCGCCTGGCGTACTATATACGGAAACAACAGAGGGATAAATATTGTAGCGGGACCCCACAACGAACGATGAAAGATGTAGAAAGGTTAAATAACTTGCAAGCAAGCAAGGTATATACGACGGTAGGAGCCGCAGATAGATAGTGATAAGAGAGTAAAGTCATGTAGGCTACCAGCCGAAGAAAAGAAGGGAAACGAAGGCCAGCTGTGATTGTATTTGTACGTGAACGCTCCTGTTGTACAGCGAAATTATCCCGCAGGTTTGTTCCAGCTCGAAATGAAGCACGAGGTAAGCACGACTCGCTAAAGATGTAGGTACGTACAGACGATTAACTCTTGCGGGGCGGGGGCATTGGGACCTGGACACTATCACGATCAAACCCTAGGGGGTAAGATGAGAGGTCACTCGTGAGTGCGAGTGTATCTAAGCTTGCTCGCTGACGACCAGGAAACGAGCTAGGAGGTGCAGACAGGCCATCGCCAGAGTCAATCTGGAAGGGGAATGACCCCAGACCCGACGACGCTGTTGAGAAGTTGGACGCCGTGGACAAGCCCAGCAGTTTCCGGTTTGGAGGTAGAGGGAGAGCAGCCTCATCATCGGCAGACTGCGACCTGTCATTGCTGAAGGCTTCTTGCGCCATCGGTGAAGGTGGCGCAATATTGATCTGAGCTCCCAGCGGTGACGGTGGAGGGCCGTTAAAGGATTGCTGACCCAAGGGTGATCGTAAGGGTCTATCCGAGATGGGCGACGGCGGCACGAAGGGGAAGGATTCGAGGATCGAGTCTGCGTTCGCGGACATGGCCGACGAGGTCGAAACTCTGCGATCGGGATCTAGAATCTGAGCTTGCGCCTGCGCCTGCGCCTGAGCGAAGGCCCTCTGCTGCTGATCCTGCATGTTACTGGAGCCTCCAGAAGTTGGAGTGATCAATCTACCAATTGTTGTTCTGTAGGGCGAACCAGGGCTGAGCTGCGACCCCAAACCGAGTTGTACTCTCGTAGCACTCCCAATGTCGATGACGGAGCCAGCCTGGGTGCTCATGCTGGCCGGGCGGCTGGCATCGTTAGATTTCGCCCAAGGCACATTTGGCGTTTCGGCTATCCACTCGGAATGGGAATCTCGGACAGCGCCCGTGGAGGAATGAGCAAAAGTTGACGTGGTCGGCGCTGGGGATACACCATAGTTGGCATTGATAGAGGCTTCGTCGCTGAAGGGATCGTTTGGTTCACCTTCTTCTTTCAAGACGTCGGCTGGCCCAAACGACGTCGCTGCTAAAGGAGATGTAACAGTCGGGCGAGACGGAGGCGGTCTTAAGCCGTCAGAACCAGGCCCAAGTGGTCCTGGTGCATTGATCACTTCCGCCTTTACTACACCAAGGACTTGGCGAACTGTCCCCTTGTTTGGCGTTATGATCATAGGGGCCTCGTTGAGGAAGTCGCTGGAGAAACTGGCGTGGGACAAGTACGAGTTTCGGTTGGTGATGCCAGAGATGGTCGAAGGCGCATAACCTTGGCTACGAGGAGAAGACTCGCGCGAAACATTGAGATGATCTAAGTTGAGGTCGGGGGAACGGGCGGGGCGTACGGGGAGACTGGACGTTGCAGACAGATGGGTAGGACTTTCGGCAGTGGGCGATAAAGCGCGATGAGAATCTGGTGCAGGTACGAGAGCGATGGGTATAACATTGGTTCCCTCCGTTCCAGCGGTCTGAATAGAAGTCCCGTCGTCGAAGGGGTTGTTTGAGTTGGATTGTCGTGACGGGTTGTAATGATTAGAAGAGCGCTGTGATTCGAGCTTGAGATCGACTGTAGAGTTGAAAGGGGGGAATAAACACGAACATTTGACTCTGTGACAGGTGTAGGCGTTGGCTTTTCCGTCGGGTCGGGTCTGTTGAGCACAGTTTCTGCCGCGGCGGGAACATCCTTCGGGGCCTCCTTGCTCGTAGAATAGCGTTTGTGCAATCGTGATTTCCGGCGGTACCACAGGAAAAGGGTAATGGCTATCGCAAGAAAAACGAGTGCGCCGATAATAGCGCCCGCCGTTGCGCCTTTGCTTGCACCACCTGAGCTCTTATTCCCAGAACTCCCATCCCTCGCTACGCATTTTGTTTGACTGCACGAGAAACAATCTCTGTTGGATGGATATTAAGGGAAGCACAGCTTCAGGTCACTGGGAATGTGTAGATACCTGTTGATTTGGAAGCAGTCCTGGTTAGCGGCGCAATTACAAGGAATGGGATCAGGGCATTGAATACAGTCTCCCTGACGAGGAAGAAGGGCATCGATTCGCATAGCAGATGAAAGGAGAAAACAGAAAGAAAGAGCGTGGGTGGAGTTTGACAGAAAAACGGGCCAAAGTGAAGGAAGAAGGTGATTAGAATTTAATTGGGCTGTGATTCCGGTTTCGCTGAGGGAAGGCGCAGTGAGAATTTGCTTACGTACGCATGTTGGCCTGGACCATATGATCGTCGCACTGATCAATCGCCGACCCGACGCTCATTCTTATCATGAGCGCCAACACCATCTCTGTTTCGCAACTCACTTACCGCCACAACCCCGACGTCGAGCCATCTTTGGTCGATGTGGAATTGCACTTGCCTCGAGGATCCCGCACCATTGTCGTCGGCGCCAACGGAGGTTTGCTAAAACTGTTCTTCCAGGCCTCATCGTTAACCCGATTACGCAGCGGGTAAATCCACCCTCTTGCAAATCTTGGCGGGAAAGAGACTTGTTAGCACTCCTGGTGCCCACATCTTTGTCAAAGACCGAGATGTGTTCCGCGACTCCCCACCTGGCGTCACCTTTCTGGGCACGGAGTGGTCCGTGTCAATCCTTGCACTCGCCCAACAGACTGTCTGAGGTGTACTGATTATTTAGGGCCATGAACCCCGTCGTACGCGGCGATATCGTGGTATCCGCCTTCCTGGACTCTGTGGGTGGTTATCGCCACAAGGAGAGGAGAGATAAACTCCTTGATATACTCGACGTCGATCTTGACTGGCACATGCACAACATTTCCGATGGTGAAAGGCGCCGTGTTCAGCTTTGCTTTGGGCTCATGGTCGATTGGGATGTGCTGTTACTGGATGAGGTGACAATTTTTGTGTCATCTCTTCCTTCAGGATCTAATCTGTCTACCGTCAGGTCACTGTTGACCTGGATGTCCTCGTGCGTGACGATCTACTCAAATTCCTGAAGGCAGATAGCGAAGCTCGTGGAGCGACCATCCTATGCAAGCTTCGTTTTGACGTTTTTCTTTACCACCCGTGCTGAGCGTAAGTATACAGATGCAACCCATATTTTTGACGGACTGAACAATTTCCCCACTCACGTTGCGCACATGCGTCTTGGCACCTTCGTTACGCAGCCCGCAGCTTGGCCCATTACTCCTAATTCTACTCTGGTCTCTCAGTTTGCTCCAGCGACGACTCTCTACAATGTTGCTCTGCAATGGCTCAAGGAGGATCGTGACAACCGCCAAGAGCTTGAGAAGAGCGGCAGGAAAGCACGAGGCGCTCGCCGTGATCAGGTTCGTGTCTCGATGGTTGACCTTTCGAGTTTATCTGAACGATGTGCGAAGGCCATACCCACGGACTCGGAGATTTTCTACAAGAAGTACGTCATCTGAATCGCGCATGCACCTCACGCGAATCAGTCTAACGCAAATGATAGGTATGACTATAGCCACTGATTCTGCCCCACAAAAACTATGGGGGAGCTCAACCTCTGCATTTGCTCTATCTTTTGACACTCTAAGGCCTGGGTCTGGGTGCTAATGAAGTCTCTCGAGTCTGTAAACTGCCTTGGAGCTCAACCTCCACTATATTATATCCCCCCTATTTTTTGTTGCATCTTCCAAATGTGATTCTAGCCGTATCTATCCAATACAACGCGTATGCAGCAGTAGAGGATGAGCACCACAGCTTGATCACAGCATGACCGACCGACTGCGAACGTCATTTCCGCTGAGTTTGAAATCGCCGAAATTATACAGTGAGCTCACTGTTACCAGTGATCGTGTTTTTCTCTTCTCATGCTCTCCACATCGCGGATACCAACATAGACGCAACCGTTCCAACACACATCAACCATGGTCAAGGAAATCATTGATTTGACTCTCACCCCGCCGCCTCCTGAATACATCGATATTGACGCCGTGCCCGCTGCGTCCGCCTCTGCCCTCACACCAGATGCTAGCTCATCAGCAGTCCCGGAAAGCCAACGGAAACGTTCGCGAAGGAAGAAACGGAAGAGGACTTTGACAGAAGTGGAGAGCGAGGGGACGAGCGCAGCGCAGACCAGGGAGCCTTCAGTCGAGGACGGGGAGATAGATACTGGCAAGCCGAGAGAACGCCCACCTCATAGCGCTTCCGAGGAGCAAGTCGAAAAGAGCCAGCGACGCAAGGAGCGGCGTATGAACGAGCAAACTCAGCATAGGCGTTCGCCTTCACCCTCTCCCCATAAATCAACATCACTCAAGGACGCCGATGACCTCTTTTTTATCGACATCGCGCCGGCCCCATTGCCCCCTAGTGCCTTCTTCCCATCATCCTCGACTGCACCAGCGCAGGAAAAGCCAGACAGCGCGCTATTATTGCCCGCCCATGTCTCTGTATTTGTATTTGGAAACGAGCCCGTGGAGATCATGGCCCCTACTACACCAGACTCTGACGAGGAAGACTACATCAACTATTTGGATTATGATGATCGCGCAAATGTACGTCGTTATTGCTTCACATTCTAACCGCTTGCTTCTCATCGGTTCTTTCAGAATGTAACGCGGTATTTCCATGAGCCAGAGAAAGAATCGGAGAAATTGAGCAGGACTGTTTGCAAAAATTGTAAAGCGGAGGGAGAACACACGACCGCGCAATGTCCGGTCATGATAGTTTGTCCATTTCTTGAGTTAGAGTGCTATATCCGCCTCACCCTTTTTGAACAGTGTTTGACCTGTGGTGCACGGGACGAGCACGGTACACGATCATGTCCTATCAGCAAGACGTGCTTCACCTGCGGCATGAAAGGCCACATAAATGCAGTAAGATTTCTATTCTTCCGTGTTGGTGGTCCGCCTGAAACGATAAATACTAGACGTGCCCGAATCGGAGAGCAGCTCGGAGAGGAGAACTGGATAAATATAACGACTGTGATCGCTGTGGCTCTGAAACTCATAAGGCAAATGTTCGTCATGTTTGTTCGTGCGACTAACTACGCCCACGCTAAATAAATTACAGGAATGCCCAACATTATGGCGCTTATACGAGTACCTCTCGGACGAGGCGAAAAAACATGTGCTCCGAACCCGCAAGCAGAAACAAAAATTGAGTCTTGGTGAAGGAGGAGAGGGATATATCGCCGACGACGAGTGGTGTTACAACTGTGGAGGTTGTGGACACTGGGGAGACGTGAGTCTGTGTGATGGTCCACTGTGTGCCCCTGCTCATCTTTCGCCTGCTCGTGTAGGACTGTCAAGATCTGCCGCACCGTGAAGACGCTCCTAACGAGTTCTCAGCTTTCAGCGAGCACAACACCTTTTCTGGACCATTCTCTGATCGGGGTGACCGCCCCGAGATAAAGAAGCAGAGCCGGAAGCCTCGCGACTGGGAACTGGGGAACGATTTACCACCAACCTGGGGCAAGGTCCCTGAGAATGTGGGGAGACAGGGTCGGAGGAACAATGCTGCGAAGCTGGAGCAAAGGGCGCAGGAGCAAGCTGCGAAGAACGACTTCGACGACTGGTTTGATAATATGAAGAACCCACTTCGCGGGTTGGATGGAAATCACCCATCTGCATCAGGCGCGCCGAAGAAGATCACGTTTGGCAAATCCATTCAAGAGAGCAGTCGACACTTCCAGCCACCGCCACCGCCGCCCACTCTGTTAGAGCGCCTGAGCAACAGCCACGGCGATAGCGGTGAATCACGCTCCAGACGGCATGACTCGCGAACACCACGCAAAAATGACCGGGATGAGAGATATAGCAGCGATCGAAGCCGCGACCGCCACCGTGATCGTGACCGCGACCGCGACCGGCGTCGGCGAGATGACCCAGGGCCTCGTTACAAAGGCGGTTATTCCAGGTGACTATGTGTAACTTCTCGAACTTCTCTTCTTGTCCCCGGATTCACCGTATTTCATAGTGTAGTCCTAGCTAGTTCTAGTCCTTGATGCCCTCATAGTAGACTTTGCAAAACGTACTGTAGTGTAACTTGTACTGTAAACCATTCGGGATCCAGTGACATCACACATCAGAAGCTTTCACCCATGTTGCTTTCTTGAACATTTGACGAGTCTAGACGCCTCTCAATACTATGCTTGGATCCAGAGCTGCAAACACCGAGTCCTCCAGAAACCCTGGCCGAACCACCTCTCGTTCAGCCACAGGGAATGCGTCGGAGACCGTTAGCGCAATAACTCGCACTACCATCTCTCTTGAGTATGCTGCCATTCGACACAACCGACATTGTCCCTTGGGAATGTACGTCGTGCCTTCGGTCGAGAATATGTTAGTCTGGGATGGGGTGTTTTTTGTCCACCAAGGTCTGTCGCATGTTTCTTTCGAGCTGGGGGGCTTGTCGTGGAATATCAGTATCTCAGGTTACTATGCGGACGCCATCCTCAAGTTCCGTATCGTATTTCCCTCAAACTATCCAGAACAGCAGCCGTCGGTGCAGTTCGTGACGGACGTATTTCACCCAATGGTGGCCAGTCAGACTGGGACCTTCAACATGGCACCGCGTTTCCGACCATGGCGGTAAGCAACACATCTATCGTCTCCTGCTTCGCCTCCGATCTGATCCAAATCCTCAGGCCCAAAGAACATCACGTCTTCGATGTCCTTCATTATATCAAAGCTGCATTTAAGAAAAAAGCACTGGACGAATTCAAGGAATCAGATTGCGTGAACAAGGAGGCCTACCAGTACGTTATTATCATTCTCTCGCTGCCTTTCATTCCGAGCTAATCAAGATCAGGCTGTAAGCATGCCTTGAATGCTCGTCATCTCAGAGCACTACTAACCCCACTACAGATATCACACTCAAACTTCGTCATTCTCGGCCCTCGCTACACAATCCTCTGCTCTTTCCAAGTCGGCATCAGCCCTGTTTGACAGCGACCATCCCTCCATGACAGAGAAAGTATCCGAAGGTATCAATTTCCAAGAATTGACAAAGGGTCAACTGCAGAAAGCCCGAGCTCGTTTGGGTCTGAAGGAGTGGGCAGACGAGAGCTTGAAGACGGCATAGTATACACATGGGGCGAGTCCAGATATTCTAAATTCTAATACTACGTGGATCTGAGGTGCGTCGTTTTCTCGCTGCTGATACTCTCTGCATCCTCGACTGACTGCAAGGGCTCCTTGTAGGTTTTCAACAGGAGGGAACTACACACGACAGATACGGACCTAGGAATGGGCGTCAGCACACGAATTGGAAAACGTCATAATAGACTCACGATAACGCCATGGCAAGAGATGCCCAGACTGGGTCGAGACGGTGCCCCGCAGGATAGATAACACCTGCAGCAATAGGGAGACCGATCATGTTGTATACAAGTGCCCAGCCCTGTAATTCATACACCCACATTTGAGGACGGAACACAACGTTTCAATTTGAAGGCAACGTACAAAGTTGAACTTGACGCGTTTGATTATACGTGTTGATAGATCGAGAAGCGTCATTAAAGTCCTCAGGTCGGATGACAGCAAGATGAAGCTTGCGCTGGAAAGGGCGATGTCACCTTGGAGGCTAGTCAGGAACAAATGACAATTTCGTTAATATAGCACATACTTCCAGAACCAATAGCAATACCAACGTCAGCGACTGCCAGCGCCTGGAATCGTCGCGTTAGTATAATGTTTTCAAGAGATCATACAGCTGCGTCACGTACTGGTGCATCGTTGATTCCGTCGCCGACCATTGCAACGATCGTGCGGCTCCGTGGCGTTGAAGCTATGCGAGCCCATTTAGAGCTAATCTTTCGCTTTGGCCCGGTCCTTTGGAGTTGTTCGATATATTGAGACTGGATGTGCGAAGTTAATCTTCGATGCAAAATTGGTCGATAATTTGCGTACCTTCTCGTGTGGAAGTACTCCCGCGATAACACGATCAGTCGGTATTCCGACAGCCCGCGCCACCGCTGAGGCCGTAGTGTAGTTATCTCCAGATATCATCCATGAGCTGATACCGTGCGCGTCCAACTGAGAAATCACCCCTGACACCCCAGGACGCAGAGGGTCCATGACTGCAAATGACGCCACAACGCGGAAAGTTGCGTCCTCGTCCCTTTGAATGGCCAACAGAACAACGCTCTTCGCATCCATCTTCCAGGTAAGAAGATGCTGAGAGGTGTCGGTGTCAACTTCTGCCCCATGCTCCTCCATCCAATGCTCATTGCCGATGATCGCTGTACACTTCAACTCTGTGAAGACTGCTTTCAGGCCTTTACCCGCGATCTCCTCGAATGCAGAGCCAGACTGCGCATCGGAGTCCTTCGAGAAGTGTCGAATTGCTGTTGCCAAAGGATGCGAGGACGCCGTTTCCAATTCGGCGGCGACCCCAAGTATTACAGAGCGAGGCCAAGGCATTGAAGGAGAGAAAGTGCAGTTCGACACACGCGGTTCCCCTCCTTCTGTCAACGTCCCCGTTTTGTCGAAGACGACAAGGTCGAGCTGTGCCATATCCTGGAATGCCTCTCCACCACCCCGAGCCAGGATACCAAATTTCGCAGCCAAGCCTAATCCCACCAGTAGCGCCGTCGGCGCAGCCAAAGCGATACCACAGGGACAGGCCACGACAAACACCGCAATCGCAAATTCCAATGACCATACGGCTAATAATGAACATCAGCTATTGGCGCACGGCACGATAAGAGAGGAGAAACATACGCCAGCCACCAATCTCGATATCAAGGTAGTGAGCGGGAAGCGATCCGCTCAACCCAAGCGACAGCCATATTATCCAGGTCAGAAGCGACAAAAAGATGACCACGGGAACGAAATATCGAATAACTGAATCAGCAACCCGTTCAATTGGAGCCCTTCGCGTTTGTCCTTCCCTCACCACCTTGATAATTTTATCGAGCCTGAGGCTCATTAGCTCTATGCCTGACAGGTACAGTGGAAACGTACATACATCGTTCTTCCGCCAATGGCATCAACCTTTATGCGCAAAGGCTGACCTTTGTTGATGGTCCCTACAAATACTCTATCGCCAGGGAGTTTGGTGATGAGCCGAGCTTCTCCCGTGAGGGAACTTTCATCGAAAGTTCCCTGCTGGCCAGGCATGATGATCCCGTCTGCAGGCGGAGTAGAGCCGCTCAGGACTCGGACCACGTCGCCAACTTCCAGATGATCAACCGGGACCTTCTCAACCGTCGAATGCAGGGGCGCCGAGAGCAGGTCTTTCTCAGGATCCCCCTTTTCCGGATCCTCAAGGCTGGAGATTGCTGGCGAAGTCGTTTCTCCCGGCGTTGCTGGGACTAGCAGGAAGGCATCAGATGGTCGAAGTGATGTCAACGCCGACACTGCGTCCGCAGTACGTGCTCTGCTGTAAGCCTCAATATATCGACCTTGCGAAGGTAACAACGTCAAGGCCAATTGATAGCAGACAACCATGCAAGGCTTACCTGCCAGCAGAAACATGGTAAGCAAGACTACGGAGTCGAAGTATGTTGTGGCGCTTCCAACTTTCTGGGGTGGAGTTCTCGCCTCTAAGCTCATGAGACCGATGGACGCGAAGTACGACACGGATACGCCCAGAGAAACCAGCATGCTCATGCTTCCAAACCGAGTGAAGCGTTCTAGGTAAGGAGTGGTGCTTCCAGGACGCCACAGAGCGTAGATCTCCTTGATAGTCCTTGTGTGATATCCGCTAGCGCTGTAGAACATGACGGGAGTTGAGATGAAGAACAGGGCCCATACCGCGCGAGGGATATTTCCTGCCCATATTGGCTGCATGAGATAATCCTTCGATGGATTGCCGTCCTTTACGAGGGTCATAAAGACAATTCCAATGATAAAAGTGGGTATAGCTGCAATGACAGCGAACAGGAGGCGGAAGAAGATGTGCTGGCGTTCACGAAGCTGCATGGCACGCGACAGTTGTTCGATCGTCGGAGGATGCTCTAGGGCTACTCGAAATGGAGGTGAATGGACAGACGCGATGGACCCCATTATTACGCGAATTGAGAGAGTGGGGAGGTTTGGCCGATATGAAAGCGTCAAGACTGGGTCGCTAGGGTTGATCACAGGTTTGATAATGGTGATGCGGTTTCCGAATAGCTCAATCGCAGACATGACTTTGGGACAGTGCCTGGGTATCGTCCGGTCAATTTTTGGATGCGGGGAGAAGATAAAAGTACTGACTCGGAAGACATGCCGTGAACACGAAGGGACACCGTTCTTTCGTTCGCTTGAAACTCCTTCTCCTCGTCCAGCAGCAAAGACTCAATGCCAAGTATTTGGGCCTCAAATCCACAATCCTCTATACCGTCGCGGATGTCTTCTGCCAAGGTTCTGCGCTCCACAACGGCCACAGCGAAACCGTCGAGAACGTTGACCACGATGTCGGAAACTCCTGGGATCCTGGAGACGGCCTCCTTTATCGTGATCGCACAGGAGGCGCAGGTCATTCCCCCGACCGAAAGAGTGACCGTGTCGGACGTTGGGGTTCGTTCTTCAACTTGCTCAAGAGTAGAATCCATGGAGGGGAGAGCTAGGAAATCACGTCCAGAGAGGAAGAGCGATACTTATCAGCCCTGAGGGCTTTTTCGGAGGGATACCTACCAGTCAGCCTTGGGTGATTTTCCGGAGGGATGCTGATTAGCATTGAGTGATTTTGTGGATGCCTGGAGGTGTCAGCGACTGGGGTAAAAGAACCCAAATTTGGTACTTTCCCAAAGGCAGACGCCGCACACGGAACTTCGTTGAACCTGCGCGCGGCTTGGGATTAAAATTTGGCGCTTGTGCGCCTATTAGTATGTGTCGGAATCAGGTACTCAGTGTAAGGAATTTGCGCTACGGTGTATTCAAATTGGTCAGTATCTTAGCTGCTCTCGATCACACCACTACCATATGTGACGTCCGTCGTCGCGCAATGAGATGCCAGGCTGATGCAAGTCGCTCGCCCATACTCCACAAGACACCAGGCCTTGGCTCATGGGCACTGAACACCATGCTCGCCATTTACATACATAAAGGTTCGAATTCGTGAGATACCAGGCCTGCTGGTGCTTGGCTCAGTACTCGTTCAGGGTCAACCGAGATCATGACGGGTATTGTCTGGTATTGTAGTTTCTTGAGTCGGGGAGCCTGGTGGTCCAAGCCGAAAATGCACGAGGCTGGTCATGAAGGGCGAGATGATGGTCACTATTTTTCTTAGTTTCGCATATGCTCCCAAGTATAAAGTGTGAGTAAAGACAGACTGTACCGTAGGGTAGAACAAGCTGTAGTTGACTATGAAGTAGAACTGGTTCAGAGATTGGGAAAACTTTTCACTGACTCGCGGCAATGTGACAGTACTAGTTTATTTTTGGCACACCCCCATGTATTAAATTTATTTATCCCCGACCACGATGCACCACCGGGACCGTCAATCGCGATACTTCAATTCCCCGGAAAAGTCGTCAACGCGGTCGAGTTCAACTCTTACGAGGTCATCGTCGCCATCCTCGACTGGGTCATACTCCGATTTACCTTCCATTTCGGACCTGAAGTACGGCTCTAGTCTCCCTTCCTCCTCAAGATCACAACTGAAGACAGCCTTCGCGAACAGCAAAAATGGCCAGAACCCACAAAATTCAGTTGTCCTTGGCGTCTGCGCTATGGACGTCAAGGCTCGAAGCAAAGCCATGCGGGAGATCTTAACGCGATTGGTCGAAAGAGCGCGAGGCTACATAGAGGTGAAAGTTTTCGGAGATAAAGTCATCCTAGACGAAGGTAAGCACCCAGTGACCTATCGAACGTGCCTGGCGTTTTGTCAATAGCCAGACGATTTACTTTTTACCTTTTCCGCCTAAGATGTGGAGAACTGGCCCCGTTGCGACATTCTCATATCCTTCTTCTCCACCGACTTTCCTCTGGACAAAGCCTTTTCCTATGTCAAGCTACGGAAACCGTTCTGTATCAATGATCTTTCACCTCAGGCTCTACTTTGGGATCGGCGCCTGGTTGGAGCCATTTTGGATCATCTCAAAGTGCCTACTCCGCGACGATTAGAGGTGTCGAGGGACAACGGCCCAAAACTTGATAGTGACCTTATAGAGCTCATGAAGCAGAGACTAGGTATAGTTCTAGGAGGGTATCTCTTGGCACCAGAAGTCGCTCTCCGAGAAGACGGTGATGCCATTATCGTGGACGGAAAGGTGATGGAAAAGCCATTCGTAGAGAAGCCAGTCAGCGGCGAAGACCATAACGTTTACATATACTTCCGTGGCGGAGGCGGTCGTCGTCTCTTCCGCAAGGTGCATTCCAACTTTTTTCCACTGACGAAGTCATTTCTGAGAATGGTGTAGGTCGGGAACAAATCCAGCGAACTCGACCCAACGTTGAACGAACCAAGAACGGACGGTTCATATATATACGAGGAGTTCATCGACGTGGATAACTCTGAAGATATCAAAGTATACACGGTCGGGAAAGAATACACTCACGCGGAGACACGCAAGTCACCAGTCGTAGATGGTGTTGTCAGGCGGAATACAGATGGAAAGGAAATCCGGTATGCATCATTACCACTGTATGCTCCGGTATTGACCTTGTCCAGCAGATTCATAACACGTCTGACTGAAGAGGAAAAGTCATGGGCAGACAAGATCTGCGAAGGCTTCGGGCAGCGCGTTTGTGGTTTCGACATGTTGCGTTGCGACAACGGTCAACGCAGTTATGTTATTGACGTGAATGGGTGGAGCTTTGTCAAGGGAAACGATTCTTATTATGGTGCGCACCTACTACGGACATTCTTCAAGCTTGGTTATGCTCACGTCCATCGCAGACAAAGCGGCCGATATACTTGCGGCCCTATGTATGCGAATGTCAACATCGCTAGAACGTCCTCTTCCTGCGGCCGACACGCCAGCTCAGGAAGCGCCCACATGGCTTCTTAAGGCCAATGTTACGGTGTTTCGACATGCAGATCGCACTCCCAAAGTATGGGCAACTCCTTTGGATTGGTCGTCGCTCATTCTCACAACTTTTACAGCAAAAGCTCAAGTTCAACTTTCCGATCGATGAAACCTGGGTTCAACCTTTTGTGAAACTCTTGAATGGCGAGAACGAGGAGGTTATCCTGCGCGAGAAGGAGCAGCTGAACCTGATTGCTACTGCGGTCGAGGAGGCGAAACATCTTGGTGCAGATGGAGAGGAACTGGCGAAATTGGCTGCGCTGAATACCGCTTTGTTCAAGAAAATCGATTTCCCCGGTACGAAGGCGCAACTGAAGCCGGTCTATTCGAAGCGGCAGGCTGGTAAACCTAGGCGGTTGGCGAAACTTACCCTTGTCTTCAAGTGGGGAGGAGAAGTAAGGTGTTGTCATCTACTCCTATCTCTGTCTCTGATGTTGCTCCTTGCTAGTTCACTCATGCCGCGAGGTACCAATCTCGAGACCTGGGCGAGAGCATGAAGAAAGATATTTCCATCATGAACAGAGAAGTCCTTCAAAACGTCAAGGTCTGTATAAATGTTGCTAGAACGGGAATGGCCGATGAATTTTTGTTGAACTTTTTGCGCAGATCTTCACATCGTCTGAACGCCGGGTTATCGCTTCCGCGGAAATCTTTGCGGCCGCCCTGCTCGATCCTCAACACCCAAGCTACACGACACCGTCTTCAACCTCCAGACCGAGCGAGAACGGAAATACCTTCATCAACAAGAACTTCCCGGCGCAGCAACATCAACCCACCCAACTTCCGCTGAAACTGATTGTTCGAAAGGACCTCCTCGACGATTCAAATGCTGCGAAAGACTTGATGGACGATGTGAAGAAACGGCTCAAGATTCTTTTGCGGCCTGGTGAATCTGAGAAGAGACCTGAACTTACTTGGCCAAAGAGCATGAAGAAGGAACCGGTTGAAGTTGTCAAGGTCAGCGCTCTTTCAACACCTACGCCAACGGCTACTGACTGCAAGTTACAGGAAGTAATCGAATTGTTGGGCTCCTTCCGCGATATCATGCGTAGAAATTTTGATACCCTTGATGTCGACAAGATCCAAGAGCGATGGTATTGCCTCTCTCTTTGTGTATCAGCTCCTCGTCTGATGTCGACATAGGTGTTGCGGTGACGAACCCTGGCTTTTCCGAGAGCGATGGGAAAAGTTGTTCGAGGACTTCTGTGACGTCGAACAGAAGAAATTCGACCCCTCACGAGTAGGTTACCCATCCACAGATGGATCCCGCGCTGTTGCTGACATCGCATTGTTTTCAGGTATCGGAACTCTACGATACCATCAAATACTGTGCTCTGCACCACAGAACCTTTTTGTTTGCAATATTCGACGAGCACACCCGAACTGATTCGGTTCCCGCCGCGCACGATCGCCAGCTTCCTCATGATCGCCGACTTCACGAACTGTATGGGCGCGCCAAGGCTCTCTTCGACCTGGTCGCTCCCCAGGAGTACGGTATTGACCCGGATGAAAAGTACGCCAGGGCCGCAGCAGTTTTGGCAATGTGTTCTCACTGTTTTTCTAGGGAGGAGATAGGTGTCTTGACCTCCTTGCCTCTTCTCCACAACGTGGTACAAGACTTGGAGGCCGCTCGGAACAATGGGGAGAGCTCGTTGACACTGTACTTCACCAAAGAAAGCCATATCCACACTTTGGTCAATCTCGTGCTATTGTCCGGTCTTCCTATCGCGAATCGCCGCATCCCCGAGCTTGATTATTGCGTTCGTGAACCATTTTCTTATACAGCTCCTGCCACTGACTTCTCGTTCAGTCGCATATCACTTTCGAGTTGTATGAGCGGAACCATGGGAGAGGCAAATCTGACAAGGAATACTCGATCAGGGTATCGCTGAGCGAGGGTGCCCATTCATCTAACGTGCTTGACTCAACTGTTGACGCCCGTCACTCTCTGAATGTGCAAGCTCGAAGGTCAGGCACATTACAATAGTTTTACGTTCAAAATTTGACAAATGGATACTGATGGTTCCATAACAGGAAACTCACTCAGCACTTACCCTACAGCCTTGTAATTGAGAAGCTCTCGAAGCATTTCGACAGACTGAACGATGTACGTATCTCATCTAACAGGACTTGATCGTTGGCCACTTTGTTTACTGACCGCCACTTCAGGACGACGATACCGATACGCCTTTTGAAACCATAGTGGCGAGACCGACTCCAGACACCAACAGTAGCGACGGCACCTAGAGGCTACATAGAAGTCTTCCGACAAACAGATTCAGAAATACCCCAAGAATGAATAGTGTATATTTAATGTGCCGTATAATATTTCGTGATAATCAGCAAACTTGCACCCCATTTATTTGGCTGCCGCTAATTTAGCCTTTCAGGTTTGAAATTTGAGCAGAAGTTCCTTGACATCTCGCAAGTTGTAATAGTAAGTAACATTTGAGCTTGAACATATGTCGGAAGGAAACAATTCCGGCTTTCCCACGCATGGGTACGGATGCTTTTTTACTATGTACCCGGCCCGCCTAGTCGACGTTCTGATAGGGTCCCTTGTCGAGAGGTCGGGATTTTCATTCGGCGCTTCAAATATCATAGAGAGGATTGAATCGGAGTTT
>JABCKJ010000329.1:0-23737 GCA_018850815.1 Asterophora lycoperdoides
ATACGTCAGTTTTGCCGCATGGGTCCAAAAGTGTAAAACGACACTTGGAAGGGTCCTATACTGCGAGCGGGTCTTCTGTGGGACTGAAGACGTGTACTAAGCACAAGATCATCCTGATTGTTCATCAAAAATATATGCATCGTTTCAGCATGCGCTGCTGTAAGAAATGCGTTCCTTTCAATTTGCCTTCAGCGTTCCAATTATGACTTCTATAAATAAATTTCATAACGCGTGTAATCGTCGATCGCGTTGCACCAAGCAGGATCAAACAGACGCGTTCCGGTTTTGGATTGTCGAAGCCTCGAAGGCAACCGTTTCGGGCAAACCGTTGGCAGGTGCGCCCGTGGACGTGATATCGACATGCTCCCCGTTTGCATTGGTGAACTAGGTCTACCATTTCCAACATATGACATTTGTCATGGTAATGGTAATGATGTATTCCCGAACTGTGTCACTGTCATGGTGTACTGAGTCATCAAAAGCACCCGGGCCGGCGTCATATGATATACTTTATGCTTTCTCTGCGATATTTATCTGGTCCTTGGGGGCGGCTGTCGAAGTCCCACTAGCAGCAAACGTGGCATTTGAGATCCGAATGGCTTGTAATACGCGCATTTCTTTGACGTATGTTGATTCAACCGAAGCTTGCAAACAGCAAAACTCACCACTCATCCTCATCGGCAGGGAGATGAGCATGATCCGAAATGATTCGAACGCATAAGGGCGGGCTTCAAGACCAGCAGTCTAGCCGTGAATCAGGTCGAAGCCGGTCAAGGCTGTTACCTTATGCCGCTCTAGAATAAATCTAAATGGTAATTTTGTCTTTCACGCCAGCATTGAATGAAGGTAAGGACATGCATAGATGGTTTAGAATCCGTTTGAGAAAATACTCTCCTTTCAAAGGAAAAAGCGCAGGTCTACAGACGTATTGCTTCGTGGGTGATCTGTGCACGAAGATCAGCCTGGAGGGAAGAATACGGGTTCGTTTTACGTTCGTGCCCGTTCAGAGAATGATGAGAGGACTGTGGCGGGGCAATCCGAGTGAGACGGAGGGACTTCGAGATTCTTCCGGCTGTTCAAACGGGGAGCTGGAGTGAGTCCTCGGGGATTTCTTTTTTGACCGATAGAGTTCAGTGGGATTTAGGGGATGGCCGCGGCAGTTATTAGACGGTAAAGAGAGATGGTACATAGGTTGTAGCTCTTGTAGTTGTGCTTCAAGTTGTACCTGGCATTCCACGTGAAGTTATTTGAATTTATTTTGGTTGTGGCTGGGTGATTGCAACAGATTTGCCTTTGGTGGTCAATTGGTGGTCGTCACTGTTGCCAGCGTCCGACTGTGCCTCCGTCTCCCATCTCTTCGCCGTGTCTGGCAACGACCAGCACTTCTCTGCTGTCCTATAGACCGTGGTGAGTGTCGCTGCCGTCGGGGGAGGCGCGAAAACTGATCTCTTTCACGCCTGCCAGTTACTCACGGGTGGGCTCGCTTGCGTTGGGTTTCCTGATAGTCCATGGCTGTTCTTGCACCACCAGACTGGCAACAACTGCATCCCTCAAGAGAACCCACAATGGATGGACACTCCGCAAACAGGCAGCGCTCATCGCCAGCCAACGACAACCAACAAATTCACCATCAGCACCCGCAGCAACACCCGCCACAGCACCCGCCTGCCTTCTCATACCCTGTTCAGCAGCCTCAGGGCAGCTGGACGCCTTCTATTAGTGCTGCGCCTTTCTATCCATCCTTTTACGCAAACCATCAGCAGCAGCAGTCACCGCAGCCGTACCCACCACAAATACCCCAGCAGTCACCCTACTTTGACCCCGCAAACGCCCAGCTGGCGCAATGGGCGTACCAGCAGATGATGTTCAATGCACAACACGGATTTCCTCAACAGCGGAATGCATCGGCAAACGACTATTTTTCACAAAACCAGATAACACCGGCTTTCAATCCCTTCCCAAGCGGTACCCCGCCCCCCCACCAGAACCATAGAGGTGGTGCAGGCGACCATCAGCAACAGGGAGGGCAGCAAGGACAGTTCAATGGCTTTCATCCGTACCGCCGCCCCAACCGGCAGCAATCCCTACCCCAGGCACATTCGCCTGATGTGAACGACAGACGTCAAGGCACCCCTGGTCCCCCGAATCCACCATACAAACGCCCAGAGGCATCGGGTTCGACGTCTTCTGTCAACTCGTCAGCCAGTCAACGCCAGCGGACCAACAGCAACCAAAGCGGACACAGCGGCAACAACACGCCATCGTTGGTAAATGGAAGCGTCCGTGCCCGGAACGCGTCTCCTTCTATATCTTCGAACAGGAATACCCCCTCCCCAGCACCGACTTCTGGGTCCACCCCACCCGGACAGTTACGCGTTCCACATCACAAGGCATCGTCGTCATCTTCAACAAATTTGGCGCGACCCACGGGAATCTCCCCTGCACCGCCCTCCTCCACGACGACGACATCCTCTGCCACGGCGTCATCTACGCCTGCATCCGCCACGTCGCCGCCAGCTGCCACCCCACGTCCGGCGCGCCCATCGCCACTTTCACAGGGCAATTTCACCGCAGAACGGCGGATGTCACGTGATGACAGCGATCCTATGCTTGATCCTACACCAAGCGCAAGCCAGCTCCGGAGTGGCGGCCTCAAAGGCCGCCTTCGACGCGCCCTCTCGTTCAACGCCGCGCAAACTCTCCGAGAGGAGCAGGAGGCCGAAGACGACGAGTCCATTAAAGCGTCGACCTACGGCAGCTCTAGCAAGCTCAAATCCAAAACCCCTGCCGTGATATCATCGGCGACTGGCAAGTCCGGGGGCTCCGCGCAGGTACAGGCCTCGACGGATGGGACGGACGATGCAGCATCCACAGCGACAGTGCAGACGAAGAAAAGAGGACGTGCAGCATCGCTGTTCAATGCACGGCTGAACGTCAGCACGGACAATATCTCGCTGTCGTCGACGGTGAGCAGCGCGAGCGTGATGATCCGCAAGCTCGGGTCGATGGGAAAGCTAGCGAAACGCAACTCACTGGCAGGCATCACGTCTCTGTTCAAGGACAAGGACAAGAGCAAGAAAAAGGATAAGAAGGGCACCGCGAAGGGAGAGGCGAGCGAGGCGAGTGTATCACATGTTACGGCGGAGCTGGACCGATCGAGCACAAGCGACTGGACAGTTGGCGCCGATATGAACGGACTTAGTCCGGCAGCGAAGCTGGCGAGGCAGCATACATTGAAAAGCAACGCAGAAGCGGCTGCTAAGGCAAAGGCGGCGGAGGAGGCGGCAGTGGCCAATTCTGCATCCTCGAATTCGTCGACAGGGAGTATCAGTGGGGCTGGAGTGCCAACCTGGGATAGGAACACGGCGACGAGACAGGGGTCGGTGTCGCCTGTCAAGGGCGGGCCTGGGGTAAGGGTGAATGAGGATGGGACGAGGACGCTGGTGGAGGATGATGATGACGAGAGTGATGACGGACAGTATGCCGGACATCAGCAGACGGGCCACGCGGACGGATGGGGAGACGATGATGAAGACTGCGACGGTGAGGGCGATGAGGACATGACCATTCGGGTGGGACTGGAGCACACGACTCTGGACGACGACGGTTACAATGGTGAGCTTGAGCCATGGGCCATCAACGTGCGGAGAAGCGTGGAGAGAACAAGGCGGCCAGCCAAAGGGATTCTCAAATGTGCGACCTCGTTTGATGACGTTTAGATTACGACTGACCATGCTGTTACAGACGCTGAATCCTACGATCAGCAAATATACCTAACTGAGGCTCCTAACCCTAATCGCCCACGATCCAACTCTTACACCTCACCCGCGGGACAGACAGAACTTGGACCACTTGCTCGCATCCCCTCCCCTGACCCCGATCATATCGACGGTCTTTCTAAACATCCTCACTCTACCCACTCTGCACCTGCGGCGCCTTCTCTTCCTCCCCTAGCGTTCGACGCCTCGTCTCTGGAATCTCCTAGCAAGGAACCCCTGACACCGACCAACACTACCCACAACCAGGCCCCTCACCCTCCCGAAAAATCGAACGCTATTTTCAACCACCCGAACCTCAATTCATCGGCACCGGCGCTGTCCACAATGACAAGCACGACAGTGCTGCTTACGCACCGATCTGCCACCGCGCCGAGCAAACGGTTGGTGTTTGCCAATAACCTGTCGGTTTACGACACGTTCCCGGCCTCTGTATATGATCGGAGGAGTGAACCGGCGACATGGAGTCGCTTGACTCCTGCGTTGGCTCAGAGGATCAAAGAGGAGCTCAACTCCTACAAGATGGAGGAAATGGAGGTCCACGCTGCGAGCCGGATCCAGTACGTTTCCGAGCCCTTTGTTGACATGATGCCTGTGCTTAACTCTCATTTCAAGCACACAATTCTTTGTTTGATTTAACGACGCCTGCTGTCCATGACTCTTGTTTCAATTTTTTGGATCCATACCAGTCATGACCCCCCCACTTTTATAAACAAAATCAACCGACGGTTGCTCGCCATTGACCCCTGTAGATATCCAGCGTAGAGCCCGCGTTTTTACAGCCTCCCTACACCGGCCGTCAGGATTCAGGTCAGCACTTCCGCCTTGGCAGACGATCCAGTATACCCTCAAGACGCGCGTAATATGTGCTTTCACACGCGGTATAAGCCCGGCCGGGCCCTGGCCTACCCATGCGCTCGTTCCGTACGCTTCCGCGTACTTTACCTTTATACTCATCTCACCTTCGTTGTCGATGCCTTCGACGGACCTTCAGATATGCAGTCAAAAACATGCACTCCACATACACACATACCCCCCTTCCCCCACACCATCCATCCATTCTCACATTCCATACATATCCACGTCCTCAGTTGTTCTGTTTTGTCACTCGCCCACCCCACTCTCTCGATTCTCGCGCGCACAACCTGTTCTACGAGCCCGTGTCCACTTAGCTAACCCTCAATGTTTATAACCCATGCTTGCCATTGTCATTCTTTTTTGCACCCCTATGCAGCCCCACGCTTCCTGCTAGAGCCCCCTGGCTATCCCGAACAGCTCTGCACTGGTGTAGTCGCGTGCTCCCCCTCCTCAAGGGCATCTAGTCATTCGGCACATGCTTTTTAGCGCCTAGAGAAGGCCTGTCGCGCGCATCTACCAACCTGGGTGTGGTAATCCTCTGTTCAAAAAAGCCTTTGAGCAGACCTCAACAAAGCAAGCATTTCACTCTCAGTCATAGGCTAATGCGCCACGCTGATACCTGGCAACTAAGTTCCAACTAAGCACGTTTAGCTCGCGCCCAAGTTTCTATCCCATTTCAGTCATACCAGCAGGTCCCCTTCAAGATTAATTCAAAGCGCACGGCAGGCCTGCCCAAGAAGCGCTAGTCATTTGCTCGTTGACATTGTTGACGTTGCGCACATGAAAAGGGAGTGGACATAATCCTGACCTCCTCAGACCGGCCAGCACTGGCCAGCACCGCCGCATGATATATCTAATAATGTCCTCACAGGTCCTCACATGTACTGACATTTCTCAGGTCTACTAGTACCCGCCCACGCGTCCCTCTCCAAGCGCCCCCAAACTATGAGATTTCCGGTCCGGAGTGATCTGTTGTTGGTACTACTCGGTAGGACAGTTAGTACTTACTTGCGATAAAAAGTGTCTGAGCATTGAGATGCGTCGCAATGGATAGAAGGGCTCGGGAGCAACATCTTATTGATTGCCGACACACAAATTCAAGTAGATGAAGACTGTTGCACATGGACAGAGATGACGAATTCTTGACAATTTCTTCTAAGCTCCGTACCACCACTAGCACCACGATGGCGGATCCTACGACACAGTCCAACTACCTGCAGATCGCCACTGAGCACCTCGCACTCGACTGGACGCTCGATTTCGAGGCCCAGCTGATCTCGGGCTCTGCTACCCACCATCTGCTCGTCAAGGAGGACGATGTCAAAGAAGTCATGTGAGAGGCAGAATTCTGCGCTCGGTGCCGTGCACGCAGACCAGGCTGATGGGATTTTTTGTAGCCTCGATACGCTGTATCTCGATCTGGCGGCTGTTGAGATCGGAGGGAAATCGGCCGCGGTGCGTTCTCGTTCCAACTGCTCTCTGCTACTTGTGGTGCTAAGTCTGGGTTGGGGGCTCTGTACAGTATGATCTTAAGCCCCACCATGAGGTTATGGGGTCTGCGCTCCACATCGCATTGCCGGCTGGCCTGAAATCCGGCCAATACGTCGACGTGACTATCGAGTACAAAACTACCGAGGAGTGTACTGCTTTGCAGTGGCTTGACAAAGAGTGCGTTCTGCTGGATATATAGATATATCGGCGGGATTTCATACTTATTTATTTATCGACCTCAAAAGGCAGACGCAGGGCAAGAACTTCCCGTTTTTGTTCAGCCAGTGCCAGCCCATCCATGCGCGCGCCATCGTCCCCGTTCAAGGCAAGTCCCGCGAGAGCTTCTTGTGTACGCACTTACATGGACTGACGAGCTTTTTGTACCTCTGAAGACAGCCCTTCGGTGAAAATCGTACGCGATCAACACATATTCCCTTCCTTTGATTCGCCTTGACGAGTCATCCCCCCAGAAATATTCAGCAAACGTTACGTCCGTCCTCCCCGTCCTGCTCTCCGCCATCCGCCAGTCCCCGCCGTCGCACGGCCCCGCGCACGACGGAAAGGTCGTCGGCAAGGACTTGGTCACGTACTCCTACGACCAAGTACGACTTCCCTAGCATCTATCCTGGTCCAGTTCACTGCTAATATTCTATATATCCTCCGTTTCAGCCGGTGCCAATTCCGTCGTACCTCCTCGCTATCGCCGCAGGGAACGTCGTCTACCGCGGCTTCCCGCAGTATGAGGATAGGCAGTGGACCTCGGGTATCTGGGCCGAGCCTGAGCTCATTGAGAGCGCGTACTGGGAGTTTAGCGAGGACACGGCCAAGTGCGTCGGTATTCATTGATTGCACGGTGTTGTGATCGTGTTGCTGATTGGAACACGTTGCTTTATGCGCCACCGCTGCGTAGGTTCTTGGCTGCAGAGGAGAAGATCGTGGGCTCGTACCGGTTCGGGGTGTATGATTTGCTGGTGCTGCCGCCTTCTTTCCCCTATGGTGGGATGGTATGTCGTTCGCATGCGCTTGGGCTCCGTGCTAATAAGGATGGGTTATGTTATGTTATGTAGGAAAACGCATGCCTGTCGTTCTTGACCCCGAGTACGTCGTGCACTTCCGCGGGTAGCACCGCGCGCTAACGTTCCCTCCAGCGCTCCTCGCAGGCGACCACAGCCTCGTCGACGTCGTTGTGCACGAGCTCACGCACTCCTGGTTCGGCAACGGCGTCACCCACGCGCACGGGTCCCACTTCTGGCTCAACGAGGGCTGGACAACCTACATCGAGCGCGTCCTCCTCGAGGTCCTCTACACCCCCGCACACCGCGACTTCTCCTTCATCATCGGCGCCAAGGCGCTCAAGAACTCCCTCAGCGAGTTCGAGCGCGAGCCCAAGTACCAGCGGCTCGTTATTGAGTTCCAGGAGGGCGAGGACCCCGATAGCGCGTATAGCAGCGTCCCGTATGAGAAGGGCGCCAACTTCCTTTTGCACCTGGGTGAGTGCTGCTCGCCCCCCGCGAAGCTTGTGTGGAGGCTGACGACTGTACTGCACTGTGTGTGCGTGGCCAGAACGCACCCTGGGCGGCCTGCAGACGTTCCTCCCATACGTGAAGGACTACGTCGAGACGTTCATCGGCAAGAGCATCACCACCGAGCAGTGGAAAGACCACCTGTACGCCTACTGGGCCGCGCACGGCGGGCCCGAGAAGGTCGCCGCGCTCGATTCGGTGGACTGGGACAAGTGGCTCTTCGGCGAGGGCCTCGCGCTCCCCGTCGAGATCACGTATGACATCTCCCTCGCGCAGCAGGCGTATGCGCTCGCGGCGCAGTGGGACGCCGCCCGCGCGCAGGAGGTGGAGAAGCTCAGGTTTAAAAAGGAGGATCTGGATGGGTTCACTTCGAATCAGATTAGTGAGTTTTTGTGTTGGCGCCTTGTGGGGCTCTACTTACGCTTACTGTACTACTCATCTTACTTGCGTGCTCTGTGTAGTTGTGTTCCTGGAGCGCCTGCAGTCCTACGCCCAGCTGCCGCTCCCGCACGTGCGCCACCTCAGCGCGCTGTACGGCTTCGCGCAGACGCCGAACGCGGAGGTGCGCTTCCGCTTCTATGAGCTCGCGCTCAGCGACGTCGCGTCGGAGAGCGCAAAGGCGTACGCGGAGGAGGCCGTGGCGTGGATCGTCGGCGCGCCTGGGCCCGGGGCGGAGGAGAAGAAGAAGAAGGGATTGGTGGTGGGCCGGATGAAGTTCTGCCGTGTTGTGTTCAGGACGGTTGGGCGCGTGGATCGTGAGCTTGCGGTGAGGGTGTGGCTGGGCAGTAAGGAGGCATTCCATCCGCTTGCGAGGAGGATGATTGAGAAGGTACGTGGGCTGATGTGTTTTTTTTTTTGGTGCTGAGCTGAGTTGACGCGGTTGTTTAAAGGATTTGGGGCTTGCGCAGTGAAGGGGGCGTGGGGGTTGGAAAGAAAAAAAAATGGGAACTGGTGTATTGACCATAGGCGTAAGGTTCGGATATAATGGATACAGAATAGTGATACAAACTATAGCGGCATGCAGTGATGTCGAGAGCAAGAAAGACAGATACGGGACCCTAGAAGCAAAAGAAACATCCTGCACGTCCACCTCTGGTGAGTACGGCGCGGCGGTGGTAATGGGAATTTGTAGGGCAACAGAGAGACCAGGGATTTGAGCACCCAAAGCGGGTATTATGCGCGGAAAAGGCGACGCCAGAAACCAGGCCGCTTCCTTTCCTCCTCGACAGGGCCGGTTTGGAACTTGGGTGCGTACTCGCCAGGACACCGCCCCTCTTCGATGACAGTCGTCCCGCGGCACACATCCGCCTTCCACGCGAGTTTCCAATAATCCCTCTCGGTGAGCGGGCCGCCCTGCGGGGGGATGACGGGCAGCGCATACTCCCTGCCGCCGCGGGCGTGGACGACTACGGGAAATGGGAATAAGACGCGAGCGAGGGCGGTGGACAGGGCGGCACTGGGCCGGCGGACGTCGATCTCGATGTGGATCTCCTGGAGGAGGACGGCGTGGTGGGTGCGGACGGGGGCGTTGAATGCGGAGGAGAGGGTGTAGGGCCCGGTGTAGCCTGCAGCGTTGAGTGCGGCGCGAGTCGCGGGCTGCTTTGCGGCGGCGTGTTCAGAGGCGCGGGAGGGCGTGGCCTGGGGAGCGGAGGGCATAGCGGAGGGCGTAGTGCGACGTGCGACGAAGGCTTAGGCTCGTAGGCTTGTGGTTATAAGCCCAGTGAGCTTGATATGGACGTAAAAGATAAGACGTCGCATAAGACATCGTCATTCGTGACAGCATTAGAGCTTGACTTGTAGTGATATTGACTGTAAAGCATGGTTATCGCGAGTTGACAACGTGGTCGTACGAGCCCAAGCAATTTCCAACTTCTGACCACCACGTCCACGACCACAATGTCTCGCCAGGACCGCGCAACGACAGAGCGCTTCACCCGCACCCTCCGCGAGCTCGTCAAGCGCCCAGAGAACAAGGTCTGCGCAGACTGCAAGCGCAATGGTGCGTCCACTCCTCGTCCTCGTCGTCCCAGCTCACATTTACACCTGCAGACCCCCGGTGGGCGTCATGGAACATGTGAGTGCTGCATCTTCATTCGCTCGGTCTTTGCTGTATCGCTCATCGTCTCCCAGCGGCGTGTTTCTCTGCATTCGCTGCTCAGGCATCCACCGCGGCATGGGCACCCACATCAGTAAAGTCAAGTCGGTCGATCTCGACACCTGGACCCCCGAGCAGATGGAGGTGCGTCCCTCTCGTCGCCATCGTCGCTCTCGCTAACCCCGATATGTGATCCCAGTCCATCCAGAAATGGGGCAACCACCTGGCGAATCTCTACTGGGAGGCCCATCTCAAGCCGGGTCATGTCCCGCCCGAGCAGTGCGTTCCGTCCCCGTGCCGTCATACACCCCTCTCACTCTGTCTGATAGTAAAATCGAGTCCTTTGTGCGCTCAAAATACGAATCGAGACGCTGGGCCCTCGACGGCCCGCCCCCCTCCGATCCCTCCACCCTCGCAAGCGGCCAGCAATCCCAATCCCAGCCTCAAGAAGCCCCTGCCGCCGCCGTACAGCCTGCCACTGCACAGCAAACAAGGACACAGCAGGCCGCCCGCCCCACCCATACATCCAGCCCGAGCCTCTCCCGCCCCGGGCTGACCTCGCGCCAGCCGCAGGCGCATCAGCTGCTCTCCGCCAACTACACAAACACGAACACCACCGCTAATCCCGCGTCTCGCCCGCCACAAGCACAACAACCAGCCCCGGCGGCCCCCGCCCCCGCCCAGCCTGCGAACGACCTCTTCTCCCTCGACTTCCACGCCCCGCCCCCCACGTCCACGCCCACGCCCACGCCCACAGCATCCACCGAACCACCCAAGAAAGACGTCAAACAGGACATCCTGTCCCTCTTCGCCGCGCCGCCCCTCCACCACCAACACCAACAGCAGTTCGCGCTCCCCGCGCAGGCGTCGCCCTGGGCGGCGACCGCCCCTGCGCCGGTGCAGCCCCAAGCGACGAGCATGCTGGGCAACTCGGGCATCGGCGCGTGGGGCGCGGCGTCCGGGTGGGGCGCCCCTGCGCCTCCGCCGGCGCAGGGCACCAACGGCTTGTGGGGAGGCGGAAGCGCAGGTGGTGCGGGTTTGGGAGGGCTGGGAGGATTGGGAGGGTCGGCGCCGGCTGGTCATCAGGCGCTGTTTAATACGACGGCGGTGTGGGGTGCGCCTGCGCCTGCTGCGCAGCCTCAGCAGCAGGATTTGTTCGGTGCGTTTGCAGGGGCCAGCCAGCAGCAGCAGGGGAAGACGAAGCAGGATGATGTGTTTGGGGATTTGTGGGGGTTTAAGTAGGTGAGCGGGAGGGGGGAGATGGGTGCAGAGGAAGAGGGGAGTTTTTGGTTTTTTGTTGTGTGTGGTAGACTGGTGTGTAGTGGTGATGTGATGTGATGTGCATGACGTTCTCCGCGACCTGACCGGTAGAGTTGCTTGCCCGCGGTGTGAGTGCGTCCTTGTAGAGATTTGATGCGACGAATTTGACTGATCTCGTCGATACATAATGATGTTCGCGGAGAGAGACTGTGATTTAATGATGTGCCGCCTCCCCTGGTGCCTAGCCAGCTTGTGGCGCAATCGTCGGGACTCGGGACTCTGAGAGCACCCGAGCCTCGAGGCAAAGCTTCCGCGTTCGTTCCTTGATCGTTGTAATTATTCGGATTAGAGCGCCACTCAGGTCTGAGGTGCCCAAACGCAACAGATGGAGAGAAAATGGTGGTATTTGTTTGGGGCATTTGGAGGGGGGCAGAAGAAGCAGAAGAAGAAGGATGGGAAGATGAGGTATTGGTTTTGTGTGGTGGGCCTAGTGGTGAACACCGTGACAACGCAGGTTCTCAGGGCTTGGTTGACTCGCCGTCTTCGCTTTGCCCCCCCACCCCTGCGAGATGTGGCTGCTTCTGTGGAGTCGCATGCCCGCGAAGCGAGCTCAGTTCAGTGGTACTTGCTATGAATTTGACGCGAACGAATTTGACTGATCTCGTATTGATTTAATGATGTTCGTGGAGACGCTGGCCACCTGGTGCCTAGCCTGTGGCGCAAATGTTGCCTGAGGCAAAGACAAAGCTTCCCGGTCGTTCCGGTGATTTCATATGCCAGCCAACATATCGTGAGAGAATAGTCATTCAGTCATGGCGTAAACTAAGAGATGGTAGGGGTGGGTACTACAAGAAATCGGACAAGTACAGAGGGACGGAGGTCAGATGGAGGAGACGGGCGCTACTCACGCGGCAGCTTTCTCGGTCTCGGTCTCGGTCTCGCGCTGCACTGCCTCTGTGGGCTGGATGTGGCCCGAATCGTCCATACGAGCGCTGAAATTGTTTCGTTAGTCAGTGTTGCAACTTGGGTGCAGGACCAGAGGAGGAACTTGTGACGTACAGAGCCTCGTCTTCGATGCTGGTAGTGTCTTTGACACGCAGATGGATCATCGGCAGGAGGAAGAGCAGGCCGGCGGCGAGGAGGGCCCAGGTCGAGATGAAGATGTTCAGGTACCTGCGGTGGGGCGCGTAAGCATGCGAAATGGCGGGCAGCATGGGTGAGATGAGGATGGATACTTACGGGACCTTGATGGCATCCGCACGCCAGATACCAGCGGCACCGGCGGACTGGAGTGACTTGTCTGAAGGAGAATAAAGCACATGAGTAAGCATACCGCGGATAGGCATGGACAGGGGCGGTAACACGCACAGAAGCCGGCGAAATGCGCAAGCTTGGCGGGATCGTTTGACATGGCACCCATGAGCCAGTACGCGGTCGTCTGCCACATGGCGTCCAGAAGACCGCAGAAGACGTAGAGGATGATCTTCGCGGCGTACCCCTTGTGGAATATGTCGATACGCGACTCCTCTGGCGGGACGTCGGCGCGGGTGTACTGCCTGCGAACAGTGATGGTGTCAGTCAGTTGGTGGTTTCTGAGGGATGCGGGTTATAGATGCCGACTTTTGGTAGAAGTACGCCCAGATGTGCACGACGAAGACAAAGGCAAAGAGAACTGCCCAGCCGGAGAAGGCACGGATACGGCGAGCGAGATTCTTTCGGTCAAGGAGGAGGCCAATGGCAAGGGATCCGACGATCTGCGAGATCCAGTAGACGAGGTTGTTCAGGGCCCGCGCGCGGATGTTGAAGATTGCGCCGTTGTAGTCGTTGAATTCTGTTTTTTTTGGGACATGTCAGCCACGTCGCAGCATGCGGACACGAGCGTCGGTACGCACGCCATGTGTAGAACCAGTTGGAGGCCAAAAACATGGGGAAAAGGAGTATGATCATGGGGTCGGTGCGGACGGCGATCCAGAGCCCGACGATCTCTGTCTTCCATGAGGGGTGCCGCGCGGCGGTGACCTTGGTGCCGTCAGTCCGGATCATCTTGTTGGGGTCCACCATCGTGAGAGGGATGAGCACGCCGATACAGGTGAGGATAAGGAATCCGATCTGACGTCGTTTGGCGCGTCAATATCGGGTAACATGAGAGATCAAACCAAAGACGCACGTAGGTGCCGTTGCCGACTGATTTTGAGTTTCAGAGATCGATCAATATTAATATCTATTACGGTGTGTGCCAGCGGAAAAAGCATGCTTACCCGAGTTAGCCTGCAATTCGGATGGTCAGCATACATCACCCCAAGAGACAGGGGAGGGGACCGGGGTGCTTACCTTCGAGTGGAAGTTCTGCCCAAGAGCAACCGACGCGCCGACGACACCTCCCAAGTTGAAGATCGCCCAGAAGACGGAAATGTATTTGCCCTTTTCGCTCTCCGTGGGGTATGCCATCATGAGGGAGCCCTGTGCTGTCCAGAGCAGACCAGCGCAGATACCAAGAATAGCGCCAGCACCGATGACAAAGCCCCCTGCACCAGGGTGGATGTTGATGGCACTGTCGAAGGGTGAGCGGGGACAAGTGGGTCTTTCGTTGACGATACGTACAGGTAAGAACCAGTATAGAGAGCGTATCCTGTGGTGCCCAGAAGGAGAGTCAGGCGCGCACCAAGCTTGTTGTTGATGGATCTAGAGAAGGAAGGTCGGTCGCTGGCCAAGTCAACGCGACCTCGGAAAGGATGAAACGTACCCAGCAAAGAAGGCAGAGACAGCGAAGGTGGCGTATAGAGCTGCATTGGCGTTCGCACCGGTCGTGTTATCGACCTGACCACCTCCTCCAAGGCCGTTGAGGGAGTTGAACAGGCCTGAATGTCACCCGTGAGTGAACTCGCGACGGCTATTGAGCGGTGGAACGTACCAGGGCACATGAAACAGACAAAGCCCAGCAGGGCTATCTAGAGAAAGTTTCAATCACGGTTAGCAGCGGGTACTCGCCGGCAGGTATGAGCGGCATGCCTGTGTAAGAGGATGGTAGTATGTCCCCTTCAGGCCACTAGGGCGCTCGAAGATCTCATTAGCCTGATTAGCAGATGCATTGTCGCTGCTTCCGCTGTTGTAGCCCTTCTCGTTGTCGGCAGGGCCAGTCATGGTGGAAGGCGTTCGGGATGGGGACCAGGAAGGAGAGCGGAGAATTCAGACATTCTACCGAGCGATATAAGTAGTCCGGATGGAAGAGGGGGTACAATCAAAATCTCACGAGGTGCGGGATGGGCGGATGGGCCATATGACGGCGCCATAAGTGCCCCAGGGTGTCCATGAGTTTGCCTTGAGTTCGTCCATGAGTTCTGCTGGCACATATCAAGGAACACCTTGACATGGAGATAGCCCCAGATGCAGGCTTGGAACGGGCTAGCACCTGCTTGCCATGAGCTTCATCGGATTTCTGTCAGAGCGACTATAGGCGACTGCTCTGTTTATGATCGAGGTAGATCGGGAGTCCATATGGGCTGCCCCGTCGCGGAGTGTTAAATTTTCTTCCCCAAACCACCACCAGTGACTTAAATTCCAAATGCCCCATCGCCGCAACCGAAATCCTTTCCGCTTTCACCCCCAAAACCTGCTTGAATTTCTCATGCATGGGTCCATTCATTCGCGGGATTCTCTCTCTGAAAATCACAAAACATACCTCGATCAACGGACGTACCCTCTCTTATCGGACATGACTGACCGGCCGAAGGTTATTGGTGTCAGAAGCCATCGTGACTCGGGCATACGAGCGAAGAGTGTGCCACAATTCATCGAATGTTCATCTTCGGCATCACCTCGGGCTCGACTTGCCTGGAAATGAAGTGATTCCTCTTGAATCTCTTCACGGAGATCACTGGGTACATATGGAGGGTGAAGGCCCTGCGAAGCCTGTCGTGTGGCTTTCGACGAGATTTTGACAGGTTCAGTCTGTCAATGTGACCTGCTGAACGCCAAACACAGTCTCTCACGTCTCAGATGATCATGGAGCATTGTGGCCCACAGTGCACAACTAACTTCACACAACGCCTCCACAAAACCGTTCACAGAGGTAAGCACGGTCCTGTTCCTCGTGGTCCCCTTTGGCGTATGATGATCCTGTGTTGTAATGATATCGATGGGCGCAACGTCATAATCGCATGTGGGGAAATGTGTGCCGCGGCTGCTTCATGGCGCATTAAGCGCGACCACCGTGCACCCCTCGTCGAGTTGGGGATATCCCCCCACGGGAATGGTGATAACTATTTCAAGAGCTGTTGAAAACGGTGGGTTCTGCCAAGGACGATATGAGAACTTGTCACTGACGTACCTTCTCCTGGACCAGGTCCAGACCAGCCGCCAGAAAGAGCCCTGTACATACAATCCTGAAATCTTCACCTGAGCCTGTGAACGAGGACGGAACGAGGACGGTTACAGTGTCGATTCTCACGAAAAGTCATACATATATACATATACAGTGTTACCAGAATAAAGATACCGTTAAAGAATAGGATATGCATGCACGTCGGCCGGTGGTGTCAGCACTGTTCAGTTTTTGGGGTTCGCTGTTCCTAGGCGGCATGGATGCGCCCTGAATCATCCATGTGTGCCCTGCGGCCAAGAAGGTTAAGTGTCCCCTTGAAACCTAAAAGACTCGACTCACAGAACTTCGTCTGAGGCCTCAGTCCGATCTTTGACACGGAGGAATATCATGGGAAGGGCGAAGACGAGCCCCGCCACCAGCAGTCCCCATGTGGAGATAAAAACGTTCATAAATCTAGGAACATGATCGAGGAATCACTTGGTGGGTCCTCGGGAAGCCCTTAAATGCACGCACGGTGTTCTAACAGCATCGGCTCGCCAGACGCCTGCGCCCCCCGCGGACTGGAACGACTTGTCTGTGAAATAGCAGTGATGGATATCAGCGCCTGTTTCATTATGGCAAGGATGCACATGGATGGGGTGGGGTACAGTGCGGGGAATCGGAGAAGGTGACACTTACAGAAGCCTGTGAAATGCGCCAGTTTTGCAGGGTCGTTGGACATGGCACCAATGATCCAGTATGCTGTCGTTTGCCACATGGCGTCGAGGAGCCCACAGGCGATATAAAGCAGTATTCTTGAAGTGTACCTATAATCAAAAATGTCCATCTTCTCGGCATCGGAGGGGATCGACTCCCTGGTGTAGTCTCTGTGGGCTGAGGTTATTACACGTTTCCTGAGCATTTCCTGAGGCCAAGCTGCTTACTTTTGGTAAAAATAGGCCCAGATATGGACGACGAACACCATAAAGAGCAGAATTGTCCAACCTGCGAAGGCTCGTGTGCGACGGGGGATATTCTGTTGGTCAAGAAGGAAGCCAATGGAGAGGGAGCCCACTATTTGCGCAAGCCAGTAAACGAGATTGTTCAGGGACCGCGCGCGGATGTTGAAAAGCGCATTGTTGTACTCGTTAAACTCTGCTGCGGGTGAGAATGTAGTTCCCCCCGATATAGAGGTACTCACGCCATGTATAGAACCAGTTGGATGTAAAGAACATCGGGAACAGGAAGAGGACCATGGGGTCTGTCTTGAGGGTCACCCATAGCCCGTAGATCTCGACCTTCCACGAGGGATGACGCGGTGCAGTGACTTTGGTACCGTCTGTCCGGACCATGTCGTTCGGATCCACCATCAACAGCGGGATGAGCACCCCGATGAGGGTCAGAATGAGGAAGCCAATCTGAGCGCGAAGTAATTGAGAAAGAATTCAAAAAGCGTGTGGGATTTTAGCGTACATATGTGCCGTTCCCGACTTGGGTTGGTAGCTCGGTGTGAAGGAGCCATTATGAGGGCGATAATTTAAAAAACTTACCAGAGTTAGCCTACAATTACGAATCATAAATCATTTTCGTAGAAAGAGGTGGGACGGTGGT
Organism: Asterophora lycoperdoides; assembly: GCA_018850815.1. NCBI lineage: Eukaryota > Fungi > Basidiomycota > Agaricomycetes > Agaricales > Lyophyllaceae > Asterophora > Asterophora lycoperdoides. The sequence goes on from JABCKJ010000329.1 coordinate 16,915, forward strand.
CATGGGCGCTGAAAACACTGACATTACCTTGGAATGAAAGTTCTGGCCCAGCGAGACCGCCGCGCCCACAACAGCGCCTAAATTGAATATGGCCCAGAAGATGCCAATGAAGAGACCCTTCTGGGCTTCTGTAGGATACGCAAGCATCAGCGACCCTTGCGCCGTCCAGAGGAGACCCGCGCAGAGCCCCAGAATAGCTCCAGCCGCGATGACAAAGCCTCCGGCCTTGGGGTGGATATTAACTGCGCTGCGTAAGGTAAATAGATTCTATGTATGAACGTGCGAATGATACGAACGAAGCGAAAGCTTACAGGAATGAGCCAATGTACACTGCGTAGCCTGTGCTCCCAACTAGGAGGGAGCGCTTTGCTCCAATCTTATTTGTGACGGACCTATTCAGCAACAAACGTCGAGAGCAAACCAGTTAAAAATCTTAAAATTTTGAACTCGAGCGAGGTGGCGTACCCGGCAAAGAACGCGGCGACAGCAAAGGTCGCGTAAAGAACAGAGTTTGCGTTGGCACTGGTCGCAGAATCGACTTGACCGCCAGCACCAAGGCCGTTGAGCGCGTTGAATAGGCCTGGATTGTAACGTAGAACGCAGGGTCTGAGCGAGATGGATTCAGGAGACGCACCAGGGCACATGAAGCAGACAAATCCAAGCATCACCGCCTGCCACAGGATGAGGTACACTGCGATTTTCGCTGGCTCAAAAACTCACCTGCGTTATAGGATGGTGAAAAATCCGTCTCCAGCCTGTGGGCTGGGGAAAAATGAGCCGTCCATGAGAGCCATCCTCGCTGCCAGTGTTGGATCTGTAAGTAATTGCGATTTTTTCAGACTCCGTTTCTGCTGGGCCCGGCATGGCGCGAATCCACGGATGCGAGTGGATGGGAAGCCTCTGACGCGACTAGATATAGGAAAAGTAGGTAGCACGGCCACCCGCCGGAGAGAACTAGAGACAGGCAAGGAGCGGGGTCAAAGAAGAGCAGCGAAGTGCAAAGCCAACGTTTGTGAGTTAAAATACTGGAATAGGACATTGGTCCGAAGGACACCTGATCTACCTTTTCTCTTGAGAGTCGGATGTCGTGGGTAGAGTCAAAGCTTAAACTGATCGGGGTCTCTAGAGTAAACGGTCTGACAAGTCTCGCGGCCTCTTGCCCAAGACTGTGGACAATCATCTGCACAAATCCGGCCTGGCTGAAGGCAATACAGGCCAATTGTTTGTGAGATCTGTTTTTCTTGGAGCTCATATGATCTGGGTATGTCACTATGTGGGATTGCATATGATTGCTAGATGTAACCTGTCAACTTCGAAGCGCATGACACTCGCACACACGAAGGGGGTTACGTACGCGTTTATTCAATCAATGGGGGAATGGGAGCCATTTGGGAGCCATTTTGATTTATATGGCCAAAAAACAGGGATAACTAGGTACGGTGATTCTGGTTGTGAGCCGCGAGAGTTGTTATTGAAGCTGTCTCACATCGGAGTCGCCATCAAACCTGGAGCAACAGATGTCGAATTCGCAGGATTCTTTCCCCAGGTTTCCAGCAAGGTTAAAACAGACTGAGAGTGAAGAATTATCCGATTTTTATAGCGAGTTCGATAAACAGCCTGCCAGAAAGTGGTTTCTGGCAGGCTGGCAGCTGGCCGCCACCAAACCCGGTCATGTGACAGATACGCCAACCGCGCGACCAATGCATGGTGGCATTGGTGCGTTGATGGTGCGGCCTATTTATTACTTTCCTCCTCGCCCATCGCTGTGTTCAACGAAATGTCGTCCGTTGGCGCCGTAACTCGCCAGATCGAGGCTCTGGAAATCTCTAAGAAGATCAATCCGGCGGGATCCTCTTCGAGTTCTCACCGACTTCTCCACTCGAAACAGCCGAGTCAAACTAACGTTTCTAAACTTCTCACAAAGTTTGCGGCGCCTCATCCATTCTCAAGTACTAAACCAGTACATCCTCCCTCTTCATTGAGAAACCCTACTTCGACCTCACGACAGGCCTCACCCACCCGCCCAAAGGCTGCCACTTCACAGTCACAGATCGACATTGGAAGTTATGATGGAGGACTAGAGATCGACGAGGAGAAGCGCGGACAAGCCATATATGGGGAGGCCGCGGAAGAATTGGCGCTTGACTCCAGCGTCTCCCGGTATGGCTTGTTGTCCTTGCGTTGGGAGCTCTTTTTAATGACATTAAAACTTATAGGCGATATCCCACTCGAGAATGGCACTTGTTTGATTTCGATATGGGCCGGCCACTAGGCAAAGGAAAATTTGGGCGCGTGTACATGGTGCGGACAAAGGCTGAGCCCAAGTACATCCTTGCCCTCAAAACCCTATACAAATCCGAAATCGTCCAGTCCAAGGTCGAGAAACAGATCCGACGCGAGATCGAGATACAACAGAACCTCCGACACCCAAACATCCTCCGTCTCTACGGCTACTTCCACGACACGAAGCGCATATTCCTCATGCTCGAATTTGCGGGGCAGGGCGAGCTGTACAGACAGCTCAGCAAGGTTGGCAGGTTCTCGGAGAGGCGCAGCTCGAGGTACATCGACCAGATGGCGGATGCGTTGTCGTACCTCCATGGGAAACATGTCATTCATCGTGATATCAAACCAGAAAATCTGCTCCTGGGAATTGACGGAGAGCTGAAGATAGGCGACTTTGGATGGAGCGTGCATGCGCCCGGGAACCGGAGGATGACGCTCTGCGGGACGCTGGATTACCTGCCGCCAGAGATGGTGGAGGGGAAGGAGCATACTGAGAAGGTCGATTTGTGGGCACTAGGCGTGTTGACGTATGAGTTCTTGATCGGGAATCCGCCGTTTGAGGATCGAAGCAGTGTTAGCAGTGAGTGATTTCCTTTACTGCTCGATAGGTATGACTGGACACCTGACCTCGGTCCCTAAAGATACATATAAGCGTATCGCAAGGGTGGACCTGAAATTCCCTGCGCACATATCGCCTGAGGCGAAAGATCTCATCGCCAAGGTCTGTGCTGTTGACCGTATTGTTTGTCGCCGCAATGTTTACGCAAATACACTCTCAGCTCCTTCAGTATGACCCTCAACGCAGGCTTGCACTTTCATCTGCCCTGACACATCCCTGGATTGTGAAATATCGACCAAGCCCCGGGAAGAGCTAGGGTGCGGTATTATCAGACAGGTTATGGAGTGTGTTTTCCTTCGAGGTTGGCGTGTCACCTCGGACTGTATTCACATCTGTATGTATGTATATCGCTCATTTTAAATTCGAAACCTCAACCAGAACTGCCCTAAGTCGCAGGATTGAGTTAAGAGGTAGAGGATCAATGTTGTGTAAATTGATGTTGACCCTCAGTTGAAAGTAATGCCACCGTTGACGAACTTTGGGTTGAATCATTAGGAAAGTTCCAACTTTTGAATGGCAACGATGCATCCGGCGGTGGTGAAGCGAATCGTAGGATGGGAAGAGAGAAGGAGGCACTGGCAGCGGCGAGAATCAACAGGAGGACGGCCAAGGGAGTCATTGTGGAGGCATAGGCATGGGTGGCACTCCGAAAGGTGATAGCAACTATTGCCCTTTAGCTCCACCATTGAAGTTCACACAGCAGAAACATGACCCACTGCCGCTGCTAGCCTAAATCTGCATGTCGTTAGATCCATAAGCACAGCAGGTGTGGAAAGGCCATAGGAAATTATCGCGCACCTTCTGGGCTAAAATGACGACGTACCTGCGGTTCCCAGGAGTGCGACAGAACGAACAAGGGTAAGTAGAACGCACAGAGAGTTTCGAATCAAAACTGTCCGTGGTATTCGGCTTCAGCACCGCGCCCTAACATCCCATTGCACAGTAGTCAACAGAGGGAATACAGAAAACCGGTTTGTCGGGCACTGGCGGCCATAGAAATTCGAACCCAGAGGGCAAAGAAAGGCCAACCTTGCAGAGACAAAAGACAAGGAGACCCAAAAGTGTTGACACATGCTTCAAAGCAACACCGATTCCTACCAGCCGATGAGCCGTCAGAAATTGGCGTGTAGTGACAGGGCGTACTGGTTTCCGGTGGCCACGGCAAAGCCAGCCTACCTCTTTCCACCTAGAGAAATCTGCAGACGTCCTTTCTCTAGAGATGCCTGTATACGAAGTCAGCACTTCGTGAGAGCTCGCGGTAGGTTTCCAGGGAAGAGGGCCAAAGATAAAAAGAAGTAAATTGACAATTTTCGAAGCATAGGACTTGGCATTTTTTGATGATTCGGCTGTCCATGATCATCGAAAAGAACAGGTTCTCCACGCGAATCCTGGAATAGTGAAATTTTAGAAGCATGCATGTGAGGCGAAATAGGACTGCCTCTGCTCTGATGTTTGAAGAGACGCCTGAAGGACCTCGGGAACAGATCAGGAGAGTCCACGGAAAATCCCAAAGGTAGGCGTTGTAGTATCCGACGCAGTGATAAGCACCGATACAGATAGCATCCTGCATTGGTATACTTATTGATGTCTACGGGTCCCAACGCCAGCAGGCGGGAAAAGATGGCCAAAAGCCGCCCCGCTCGATGCGTGAAAGGAGTCAAATGACACAAAATGAATACTGCAAACATGTCGGCTAGGAGAGGTTTGTCACTTGTGGGTGCAAGTGGGTGACACTTCAGGACGTTCAAGATTTAGATAGACAATAATAATGCGATGGCGAGGCAAGTGACTGGGCCGCTGGGTATATATTTTGGCGTAGGTAACATTAAGATATTGATTGCTGCCGAGTACTCATGCTCAGACAATTGGGTTGGGGCTCAAAAAGAGGCCCGCCACACTAGATATCGGTGTGTCGGATCAGCACACTGATTTGGATTTTGAAGAGGGTTGATGCTTTGATGCTTACGTGTACGATGAGCCTTCCAATCGTCGTAAACGATTCTCCTTTAGAAAACTGCGCCAGGGGCGAAGAGTCGGGAGAGAGGGCGTCAGGTGCAACAAAGGCAAGAGGTAAGTAAGAGGCCTGTCGGTAAGTGCGATTTAAGAAAGAGGGCACCCACGTTGCGGGCCGAAGGTCACGTTTGATGGCGCAACTTGTTAGAAAACAAAAGAAACCGAAAGGGGCTACCGGAGGGACGCGCTCCTTAGCCGTAACAAAAAAGTACAAGGTCAGGCAATCGCTGAGGCCGTTCGAGAGCGTCGCACTGTTCTTGTTCTTGGAATGGGCGTCTTTTGTCTTTGGCGTGCTTCTGCGTGGCGCACAGCTGTGACAGGGTTTGTGGGTCCATCTTTTATTCGATATAATGTCGGCGAGGCGGTGGCACAAAGCAGTAACGAGTTTCGGCGCCTTCTTTGCTTTCGTCCTCTCCCTTTCATCTCGGTCTCCTCGTGTCTCTTCGTTTTGTCCACGCCGCGCGTGCTACGACTTTCAACGATCTCTTTGACTGCATTCTCTTTGTTCATCCACGACATAATAGACCGATAGACTCAATCAACCGACCATTCAATCACCTTTGCCCTTTACCATGTCGTCTCAGTCCAGCCCTGTCTCTGCCCTCCAGCCCTACCACATCCGCAACCTCATCCTCATCCTCCGACGCGCCAATGACCACTACGCTCACGTTGCGGCTCGCATCCGCGCCTCACTGAGGCCCACGCACCATGCCCATAAGCGCGCCCAGCGTCTGGGGCTGACCATCAACGTCCGAGATGCGGTCAACTGTCCCCACAAGATGGTCAGCGTTATCCCGCTCCCAATCATCGAGGTCTCTCCGGTCCCTACCGCCCCCGCGCCACTTCCCTACGCCGAGGTCAGTCCCTCTCCCCAGCAGATCCGGAAGCAAGCACGCATTGAGCCACTCCAGAGACGCCCAGCACTCAAGTGCGCTATCCCACCGCCCGCGCCCGCGATCTTGACTCGCACCTCGCCCAACGGGACCACCAGTGCTCTTTCATCGGGATCCCACTACTCCTCCGTCACGCTCACCTCGGCCGCACCGACGCAGCAGCCCTCCGCGATCCGCTACTCTTCGCGCTGGTTCGCCACTGTTGACGAGGAATTCCCCCGCAACGCCACCGAGGCATGCGTTGTGGAGGTCCGCGCCGTCCCTGTCATGCAGCAGGCCCAGCCGACGCCACAGGAATGGGATATCCTCGAGGTGCCGATCAATGAGGAACCGATGGATTGGGGTCTTGAGTTGCAGTACCCAGAGGATGTTTCGGAGATGGAGGTTTCACCCTGCATCTCGGATTCAACTTCTGGCTCGGGCTCGTCCTCTGGCACGTCTGCGAACTCTGCTGGCCCCGTCACACCCGTGCGTTGTCTGGAAATATATATATATCATTGGAACCTTCTCATCCTGGTGATTCGCAGGAGTCACCACTGATGATCCGCATCAAGCGCAAGTCCGTCGAGGTTCGGAATGTTGATTCTATCGAGAAGAGGCCTAGGGTGCGTAGTTTCGGTTCTTCTTCGAAGATTCTTACTCATCGCGCATTCAGGTCGTCTACAACGACGAGGCGCATCCCCAGCGCAGGAATGTTGTCCGCATCCCTGCCCGCAAGTGAAGCCCCACGCTCTTTCACCAGCAACAGATTTGATCATCGTGTGTACCCTTCCCGCCTGAAACCTTAACCCCAGTGAAAAATCGGTTGAGCCCGAATGAGCCGAATCGAGCGAGAAGCCACCCGCCAAATCTGGCTCGATGGAACTCGACGGTACTCGAAAGTTCGGAATTTTATCGAGGCAGGTTGAGGGTCATTGAGGCGCATCGAGAGCTCGAAATAGATTCGTTCTCACTCGAATTCTTCGCTAGCTTCTGTTGCTCCCTTTTTGTTCCTTTTGTTTCGAACATAATG
>JABCKJ010000033.1:0-103548 GCA_018850815.1 Asterophora lycoperdoides
CAGGGCCACAGGCCGGAGGGATGGTCGAGCGGAGCGAGTGCCATCCTGTAGGTCTGTGGCATGGGCTTAGAAAATTTGAAGTGGCCAATATGTACACCAACTTTGATTGTAATGACAAGCAAAGCTGCAAATAATTTGTTGCATCAAACCAAAATACTATGACTGATTGCTCATTAGTGCCATCGGCACGGATCTTAACTTGCTTCTATTGTTATTCCACATTGCCATTGGGTATTTTTGAGCATATATCAGCCTTCAGAGCCTTCACCAAGCACACGGCCCAGAGCCACAGGCCGGAGGGATGGTCGAGCGGAGCGAGTGCCATCCTGCAGGTCTGTGGCATGGGCTTAGAAAATTTGAAGTAGCCAATATATGCAGAATTGCGAATCTTAGGGTACGCCACAGGTGCACCCACAGGTATCTCAGCAGTTACTCGCATCTGTACCCTCACAGGTTGATCCATCCTTTTGAGCCCTGAAACATTGAAATTGGCCTTCCTGTAGTGTACCCTACACTCAGCAGGGTTTATTGATTTACCTCAATTTTTTTGCATTTACAAAAATTGCTGGGCACTCAAGATGCCGGTGGACATTGTTTTGGAAAACTCTGTAGATCACTTATGGAGGAGTGTGTTTGGTAAAACGTTGAGTGGGTTGCTATGATTGAGAATTGTGCAATGTATTGTGAATAAGCCAGGGGTTTGGGGGCGGAGCCCCCAACGAGCTGGAGACACCGGGCTGAAGGCATGGCCGAGCTTGCGAGTGCCGTGCCGAAGGCACGGGTCATAAGCTCGTCATAAATTACGTGCTCCGGGTGTCCGGCGCCCAGTGTCAATCTTGTTTTTCAAGAATCAACGGCTTGGCACGGATTCAAATCATTACTGCTGTACATATGCTTGGCGTTCTATCGGAGAAGCGGCCGCCTTAACTGGTGGCTAAGGGAAAATGATCAATGAACGCCGAGGGTGACCCAATGCTGGAGCCACCAGTGGAACTTTTTCATCATCAACTACTGACCACCATCTGAGAATTTCCGAACGCCCAAATAATTTGATTGATGTATCGTTAGCCTAGTGCGCAGTGGCACGCACTGCTGCACATCAAAATTTGGACACCATTGTCAATTCGGAGAACGTCAGTAACTGTCAGAGGACCTGTGGGAATCTGTCCAATCGCGCCGGTATGGCAAGAGACCTGAGATGAAGACACAAATCGCTTCATTGAATTTGCGCCACAAAATCCCGCGCGACACAACGACCTCCTAGTACAACATAAATTACTCATTTCACAGATTTTGGCGTTACATATAATGCGGAATCGTCTGGTAAGCACACCAGATGCAGAGCCTGTCGCTCGAACGCAATATATGTATTTCCCTGTTCTCCGAAAGCAGTTAGTAAACAAATCAAGACTTGGGGGTGGAAGGTTTCTCACCGCTGTTATATCCATCTGCATACCAGAGATTGTAGTATCGGTTGAGCGAGGGGCGTAAGTGTGGGGGTGCAGAGCAACGTACAGGGAAAACTTTCCGTTGCGAAGCACTCAGCACGGTGACTCGATGCCCTCACCCTTGGCCCCACCTAGCAACATCATCCTGCAGGGAATCATAAACAGACCATTGATTGCGAAATGAGCAAGTTAAAGGTCATTCCGTCGTTCGAGGTATAACGAAGAGATTCAACGTGTGAGCAGACGTGAACGCCGTGATCAAAGCAGGAGCAGACACAGCGCGTTTAAAGGCCTCGGTTGAGAGCGCAGCCCCCTGTCGGCGATGTGGCGTCGATACCAACTAGAAAAGATACCAGCTAGAGAAGACATGTCGCGCAGAACAGCAGGATCGCTAGGCCCGCAAACGACAAAAAGTCTATCAAAGTAAACTGATCGGCCCATCGTCAAGAGTATTTAATGGCAGCTACCTAGCCTGGCAGGTTGCAGAGTCCATGGCCACCATAGCGCCTTGGGATCGGCGCCCCAGTGGGACGAGCGACGTCACATATCGGCAACGACGAAGAAGGTCATCAATCCTCAGCAGCATGAGCACCAGTAAAACATCAGTTTGACATCAGTACAAAACCCCACAGGTTGGCACTCTGTCCTCAGCGAAAACGGTGAAAGGCTGCTCCTACTCAAGTGGATCATGATTGTCACGGGTAGTGGGCGGCAGTACATGTCCTATTGCAGCTTTTCCACTCAAAGCCGACCCGGTGACCTTGGAGGGAACAGAAGCCGTTGGGCTGGTCCCCCCACATTGGCTTTGGAAGGAAAACTCCTCGTCGAAACGTTGACTGTTCAAGAAGGAAGCCCCGAAAACTTGCGTAAGCCCTCAGCCTAGGAGAGTTGGTCAGCCTTATCAACTGATCAAGAGCTTGTGATGTGGATTGGATACGGAGGCTTCCTAATGATTCTTTTGCTGGTTTGCTGATTTTGCGTTGCACTTCATGTTGGTGACCTTGTCCAATGGAATGAGGTCGTCGAAGGGTCGTCGAAGGTTTCCGCATTTGGATGTTGTTTGGTTGCGTCGACTCGGCCAAGCACACATCCAAAAAAATTGGGAGTTTCAAGCCTCGTCACCAACCACATACTTACCATGTTTGCGCTCCGTCGACTCTCTGTCACCTCCAGCCGCGTCTTTACTGCGCGCCAGCTGTCCACCACCTCCTTCAGAGCTCTCCCTGCTTTCGCGACAAGGGGTTCGGCTCCGTCCACCTCCAGGGCCTTCTCTGTTTCTGCCCGCAAACTCGGTGAAGGAGCGTGTTAGTGGCTCTGTGCTTCTTTCACGAAGTTTTCTGTTGTTTCTGACGCGACCCGCTTTCTAGCGGATGTCGTTCTTTCGCAAAAACTCCAGGCGGAGCTGAACTATGAGAAGGAGGCCGAGGCCGGAGCTTCTGGAACTCCTGATTTCTTGAAAGCGTTCCAGGAGGAGGGTGTTTGGGAGGTGCGTTGCTACTGCTTCTTCTGTCGGCTTTTCATATTGACGCGTCTTCGCAGATATCAGACGTTCTCGGTAACGACGAGGTGTCACTTACGCGTAAGTTCGGCAATGAGAAGTACGTCCTGTATTCCTGTTCGTGTCTTGCAAAATACCAATTGTGTCATCGCGTGTGCTTGCTAGTATCCGTCTCATATTCTCCATTGCCGATATCCAAGGAGAGGAGGAGGACTTCCAAGGCGAACACGAGTCAGAGTCTGACGAGTCGGCAGATGAGCCTCTCCACTCGTACCCGATTCGTGCCTCGCTTTCCATTACCAAGGCATGTTATTTGCTTGGCCTGTAGAGACTCGACCTCATCCTTCCATTGGTGTCTCAGACCACTGGCCCCGGATGCCTCAATGTCGATATGATTTGCCAGGAAGGCCACTTTGTCGTTGAGAATGTGTCCTTCTACCAAGACGCTAAACTTGGTACGGACCTCACTGCAGAGTCAGACTGGAAGCGTCGCGGCACCTACATTGGCCCCCAGGTAAATGGATTTCAATCATTGACTTCATCTTGTTCTAATACGGCGTCGGTTAGTTTGATACCCTCGACGTGGCCGTCCAGGAAGAGTTCGAGAAGTATCTCCAGGAACGTGGGGTCAATGAGCACGTCGCCTTGTTCATCCCTGAGTACGCCGAGTTCAAGGAACAAAACGTGAGTTCTATGTCATCCGTATAATTGTCGCGTGCTGATTATGCCCTTAGGAATACGTCAAATGGTTGGGCAACGTCAAGACCTTTGTCGACCAGTAAATGCTACACTTCCATTACAAAAAAGACAATCGTCTGCTCATTACACTACTATAATGTTATTCACCATTTACACCCATCACTACTCAATTGCTTTCTGCCTAGATCATCACAATGACAATTGCGTGCCCCGACGCGATATTTTTGTCATGCGCAATTGTTCAGAAATGGTTACGCGATTATTCCGCACGGAGCCCACATCCGCGCGGCGCCGAACCGAGTTCCCCCCAAATTGCCTAATTTGGGCATGTTCTTGTCGGAGTTGGAAGCTGCTCGAACATTCCACGCCTTGCACGACATGTCCAGACTAGAACACGTCGACATCATGACTCAGTTGCTGTGCACTCTCTTGTGGCTCGCGAACTGCGAAGTTTCCTATATAAATGCCACCCTTGTTCTCGTTTACCATCAAGCTCAAAGCCCCCTCTTGAGTTCACTCAAATAGCCTCCAGCTTCCCTTCTCAATAGGCTTGTCATGTCTTCGCGCTCAACCTCTCCCGCCTTGTCACACTCGTCGCGCGGACTATATGTTCCTGTGCACAAGCGCAATAATGGCAGCATGTCATCATCATCCTCGCGCGCATCATCCTCAAGCGCATCGAGCTCAGAATCAGACGCAATTACGCCTCGTAAGTCGCTCGGGTATCTCTCTTGACTGAACCTGTACTAAATCGTTACGCTCCCCAGCTGCTCAACCCGCGTTCATTTATTCACGAGACACCCTCCTCAATCTCGCGAAATCTCCTCTTTCACGCCTCCCTATAGAAGTCCGGGAGAAGCTGCGCGTCGAGGTTCCGGACCTTATTACCAACCGCAAGCAGCGGAAGGCTATCGAGTACCACAAACAGCTCGTCGACAACGCCGCCCTCGCACCGCGTCGTCAGCGCCCATCAGCCCGCCCCATCGACCGCAAGCGCATCGCGCCACAGGTCGTCGACCGCGTCTGGCGGCACGCACAATCCATCGCACCACCCACCATCACACCAATTGCCCTCGTAGCATAGACCATCCCCACTCCTCCATTACAGCATGGACGCAGCATTGTATCACTAGTCATCCCCATATCACGACAAACACGCCAGCATCTACTTTATTCATTATGACCATACTTACTCTATTTGCAATAAAAAGTGTATCTCGACGAAGCTTGGGGAGCAATTTGAGGTCTGGGCGCTCATCGGCTAGATATCAACTCAAACCCGTCGCTGAACGCAATGTGATGCCTTCATTTCAACATCAAGTCCGAGCTCCTTGTTGACTTGATGCGAAGCTCGCACCTTTCGGCGACAAGATCAGAGTGGATGGCCCCAAGTGCATTATTCTTAGATTTTACAAGTTAGATTTTAGACAGGGCTCAAAGTGACAATCCAAGATCTAGTGCGGAGAATGTCTACGAACAACTTGCCTCGGCCCTCGAATCCACTCCTTCGCCGCCGCTCGTGTCGGTATTACGATGTTTTCGAACACTGACCAGGTAAGCTTGATAATGCATATGCATGTTAACGAGAACGCTTGTCATCGGCGGAAATCACCTATTATCCCCAGATTATCCCCAGAACGATCCCAGAACGATTATGTAGATCCAATAACTGTCATAAAGTAGTGGGCTGGCTGCATCCTTTAAGGCCGGTAGGCCTTCCATGTAAGATATCGAGGAGATGAAGATATTCGTGAAGAGGCCCTTGTTCCTCTGCAGCATGCCCAGTCGGCATTGTCGAAGGTAGGTTCAGCGCCATTGCCGTCACCGCGTCCGGCCTTCCGAAGATGTCCTTCAACATACATAGAGGAACTGAGAGAATTCCACGGACGCAAGGACGAGCAAGGGTGACCAAGAGAAGCGTATGTAGATACTGTATCTGTTTTATTTAGAGGCCTAGATGTCCGGCTAGGTTCGGAACAAGCCGCCTTCACATCAATCGGATCAGGGTATTCGGGCTCCGCCACCTGAACCTATGACCGGCTTGCCGGACCGGAGACAGGCTTGCTCCGAACCTAATGTCTGGCCAGGTTCGCATACACCTGGTAAGACATTTGTGACAGGATCTGTAGTAAAATTCATTTATGTAACCGGTCTTTGCCGATCTCTTTTTCTGTGGAGAGTTTGGTCAGAATGCAAACGGCAACATATGGTGTTCACATGGTGTCTAGATCCAGAGTCCATTTGGGGGAATCACAAGCTATCCACGACTCACGAGCTACATACACAGGCTATCGACGGATCGGCGGCTTTCTTTACAAGCTCGTGTTCAACTACTTGCTGCTCTTGATACATCCGTTGAAGACATACGAAAACAATGCCCGAGCTTGTTTATACGCCTGTTGAGGAGATCGAGAAGGTGGGGATACAGAATTTTGTTAATCCAAGTTGTACGGTTAACCTGCGCGCTTGAACAGATTCACGCAGAGCTTCGCGACGGATACAAGTCTGGGAAGCTCAGATCTATCGAATACCGAAAATATCAACTACTGCAACTTGGATATCTTCTCAAAGACAACTCGCGACGGTTCCAGGAGGCGTTGGCGAAGGATTTGGGGAGGCCACCGCTCGAAGCCCATTTGTGAGTCGCTCCAGGCGCCTATCATGTTCTCGTATTCAGGAACATATCCATCACCAGCCTTGAAATAACCCCGAGCATAGGAGACGTCAAAAACGCCTATTCTAATGTCGAAAATTGGGCTAAAGCCGAGAGACCGCCATTCTCTCTGAACTTTACTGTCATGCGCCCCATCATCTACAAGGAAGCTAAAGGCGCTGTGCTTATAATCAGCCCGTTCAACTACCCGGTTTGGCTTACCGTTGGCCCTGCGGTATGGTTGCACTCCTGTTCTTCTGGCGACGCCTCTCAATATTGTGAACAGGCTGGAGCTATTGCCGCCGGAAATTCGGTTCTTCTGAAACCTTCTGAATTAACACCGGCAACAAGCTCTCTACTTGCCGAGTTAATACCTCGATACTTGGATAATGATATCGTACGCGTGGTGAACGGCGCGATCCCAGAAACCACCAGGGTGTGTCATCCAGAAACTCCCGACGAACAGTGCACCTAACCAGCAGCCACGGTAGCTTCTTGAGCTTCAATGGGATCACAGTACGTCAATACACTCTCAGACCATGCATGTGAACAACTAGCTGATGAAAAACAACAGTCATGTATACCGGTACACATCGCTCGCCGTTCGTTCCCTCTGGAGAGTTTCCTTGACGCTATCATAACAGGCAGTGGCCGTGTTGGGAAAATCGTCGCTACTGCTGCAGCAAAGTACCTCACGCCAGTAACGTTGGAGGTGTGTCCTCCTGTATCCCAAAGTCCAGGGGTCTGAATGCTAAAATGGTAATCAGCTCGGAGGTCAATTCGGCAAAATACAATTCATGTCTATAGTCGACTAATGCGACTTTTATTCCAGGAAAGTCCCCCGTTATTATTGACCCAGGATGTGACCTCCCCACCGCCGCGCGACGGATCCTTTGGGGAAAGGTAGTCAACGCTGGACAGACCTGTGTCGCTCCCGACTATATTCTTGTCCCAAGACACTTCCAGGACAAGTTTATCGAGGCCCTGAAAACTGCGTATGCATCCTCTGATTATCCTCAAAGTACACAGTTCATCCAACTCAAGTAATCTTCGTTAGATACGCGTCTTTCTATTCCGAGTCAGCCAACTCATCGGTGCCCATGAATTACTCCAGGATCATCACGCCCCAAGCCTTCAACCGCATCAAGGGATTGCTCGATAATACCAAAGGTGACGTCGTGGTTGGTGGCCAGACTGACGCGACATCCAAGTTCATCGCCCCCACGATTGTCAAGGATGTTAAGGGGAATGATTCGTTGATGAGCGAGTACGCCACAGCTTCCTTTTTCGTTTCTGGGTTTCGCTTTGATAGATCTATCTATCAGAGAAATTTTTGGACCTGTACTTCCTATTGTTCCAGTTGAAGATATTGATGAGGCTATTGCTTTCGTGAATGCCCGGTATGCCGTATCTTGCCTGCATCGACAACGCTTATTCGGTTCCCTGTTTCTAGTGACCATCCACTGGCCCTCTACGTCTTCTCGCAGAATCCGGAGGTCAAGGCGAAAGGTAAGCAGGCCTGTTTCTCGTCTCTGTACACACTCAAACCTCGTGGTTTCACCAGTTTTTGGGAACACACGGAGTGGCGCGGCTGTCGCCAACGAGACCGTCATCCATCCAGGAGGTCAGTAGCTTTCTTCGTCAACTATCGAATCGTTGCTTAAATAGACTGAATACAGCCGACGGATTGCCTTTCGGTGGCGTTGGGCCTAGTGGATGTAAGTGGACTTTATGCCAGGCTACAGCTTTGGATATCTAAAAAACGGCATTCAAACAGACGGTGCACATACCGGTAAATTCAGCTTCGATACCTTCACGCACCTCAGATCATCGCTCGACTCGCCTAGTTGGTATGTCTTCGATCACCACATCTCTCTATCATTCCACCCTTACCTGTCATTACAGGATCGACCGCATCATTGGGTTCCGCTTCCCTCCTTACACTGTATGTCAATCAAGTCTGCATAAGTCCATGCGCCATAATCACATTTGTATCATGTCTAGGAAACCAAGCTCAAAGCGGCTATGAAGCTACTCCCGACCTTGCCGACTCGTCCATCCGGCCCACCAACCGCAACGGCGCGCACTAAATGGTGGGGGAGATGGTTCTTCTTGGCGTTCGTCATAGCCGTTGCTGGCGGGTTGAAGAAGAGACTGAAGACCCTGAAAGGCACTGCTTGAACCCTCTCAATCTTCACTTGTATTGCAGATGCTGGCGTGGTCAATGGACTTCTTGTGGGTCGGTCACGCTTGACTCGTCTCTTGATATATTTCTTCTAAGTGTGTTTTTTACTTATAATATGATCTGTCCCTGACCTTTAACGAACCCTAAATTTATCGACACCTGAGTTTCTCTCGATGTGGTGTTACGCCACATTCGGTGGAAGTCAGAGTATAAAAAGATTGAATCGCATCTAGGTGACCTTGACTAAAAAGGCGATAACATTCAAAGAGGAATGACCCAATTATATACATTCCTCGGAGTCGGACGAGCAGCCCGACATAGTACATGAAAGTAGCTGATGGTCGATAAATGACTATCAACCCCATCAGACAAGGTCAACAAAGCTCAGGGTAGCTTTTGTCTTGCCCGGGAAGGCCAACGTCCCTGATGCCTCTATTCCGTATTGCAGCGCCGCGAGACACCGATGAAATAGTATCGTGCATTGTTACAATGCACACCTGGAGATATAGGCGCACTGCAGTGGCGAATTCCCTGCGAATTCCCTGACACGTCGAAATGGCACAATGTTTAAGCGGAGCAATTGAGGCTCAACAAGAGAGGCCTTGGTGTCGTCATCAGGTAAAGGGAGGACATCTAATACGGGCACCGCGTTGTTCCTGGGGTCGGATGCCAAAGCTTCCGATGATAAGTAGCATGCAGTGGGAATCTCCTCCGTCGAGGTATCGACCCACTTCAATACAACTCTGCAGTCGTCAGATTCGCGGACCGCATCAAGAAGGCTATATTTCTGGAGTTTGTTGTGAGGCATGTGTCCCCAGGTGATCAAGGCGGCGAGACTTACACTGTGGCGGAAGATGGAGTCCTTGCAGGCGTATATGTCTCCAAGAGTCAAAACTCCTCGGTCCAACCACGACGCCACCCAGTTTGGGTCATATGGCTGTAGCGTATATCCACGAGAAAGGAGGAATGGTTAATAATCAACTCAGAAGTTGCCCAGAAGGGTTTGCTGTCAAGGCACTTTCCGCTGCAGAGGTCAAGTTCCCTCTGCTCAAGAGCGGGATATTGCTGAAAGGTGTGGATGGTCAGATCGGGAGAACGACGACGCAGAGTTTTGAGGATTTCGCAAGAACCAAGTTGACCCAGGCCCCCAGAGTAATACGGTTGAACTTTGTCACGGTCCGGGTTTAATTGGACAAGGGTTTCACGAATTTCCCAGCACGTGATTTTGAAATACGCCCCAAAAAGGAATGAGACCGCGCCACGACGCGGAAAAGCATATCGTTGAGATCGAAGCCCATTTGGAACAAGAGAACGAGACGTCGAACAGAAATCTCAAGGGAGAGTCAACCGACGGCTGTTCTGATCTCTTTCGCCGCCGGCGACCGGAAATCCATCTCCCGGTGGCTCAAATACGCAATGATGCTCCGGACAAGGTTACAGTGCCGCGGGAGCCCAAATATGCTATGTTCGGACAGGGAAATAGCCATTTTGAGGGCCTAAAATACGGTATTTTTCGGACAGACCTCTAGGGGAGCTTCCGGGGGCCTGTTGAACCCTGACGCGGATTCAAATCTTCCGAGGTCACCTCGGAGCACGATTGGAGTTTCCCAATGCTCCAGCTTTTTGGCCTCCTTGGTTTGGTTTCGCTGGTTCCTCCGTCCAAGTTCTGTTTCCCAATGCTCCAGCTTTTTGGCCTCCTTGGTTTGGTTTCGCTGGTTCCTCCGTCCAAGTTTTCTCATCATTCACAATCACTTAACCAGATCCTCACATCAAATGTGCTCAGATTTCCTGGCTGAACCCACCATCACCGAGCCTACAAGGCATGCTGTCCAGGTACATACTAGGCTGTACACTCCTCCTTCGGAGGTTTGAATCCAGACCTGGAGTCTAACCGTGCGTGAAACCAGTAGCCCGAACGTGTCTGAAATTCGCGTCATGGATTTCATCACATCGACGTCGTGAGTTGTGAGGCGGCATGAGGTGTTCATGTCCACCTCTCTATTTTTATCCGTATCGCTGTCAAGGCTTGCATTATATTTTTCCCCAGGTTGCAACGATCAGTCGTACACATGAGACCTAAGGGCAGCTAAGCGCTCCACGACAAACACCGGGACCGCGGTTGGCGAATTAGATCAAGACAGCAAAGTAGACAGCACCCAATCGGTTCGTTGTGTAGATGAGAATGTTAGCCCTCGCGCGGGGTTTTGAGGGAGTGGAAAGGTGCTCGTCGACGTCTATTGTTGAAATGTTGGAATTATATCGGAGGATAAACGCATAACTGCGTATGTACCTTGTTGGTTGAAGCTTTGACATTCGTCATGAGAATCGAACACCCGGCAAGTGGGTCTATTGTCTATTAAAACGCGGGGAGGTATTTTCTACTCGGCAGCTCAATTGAATGAAGATCTAGAGCTGGAAGCAGTGTCCGAACGTGCCTAGAATGAAGAACACGTGTGTTGTGTGTGGACGTCGATGGTAATATTATCGTCATTCCAAAATTTCAGAATTTCACGTGTTTATAGGTGTGGCGAAAAATCTTGAGAGGCGGGATAGTCGAGGAGGTCGGAGCACGATGTTGGACCGGAAACAGCAATTGGCAATTGGTCACCTTGGCTGATTGCCTGATGTTTGCCGACGCTGTGGCGGTGAACAAAAATGAGGATGAATGAAGATCGCGCCATCTAACGCCCGAGTTGCAGCAGACGATGAAAACGAATTCCGGGAGAAGGTCACTGGAAAGAAATACGCGATGGCGCTATTCTCATGTCTTTGATGGAGTCTGATAGTGAAAAGAAGGGCGAGTGTACGATGACTTCAGGTTTGTGCCGAATCACGATCGAAACAAGATAGGTGATCATGTAATCTGCCAATAATCACATGCGAATGAATGCCCATAGCGGATTCTTTTAAATGAGGGCGGCGCGAAGTCTTATCGGCCAGCGCATTTCTGCTTCCACCACCATGTCTACCACCCAGACAACCACCTCCACCAAAGAGAACTCGCCTCCCGAGTTTACTATTCTCTCCCGCGTGGCATCCATTCCAATCATCGCCTCGTCTCTCGAAACCATCGACGGCGCACTGTCATCGAACGCGTACACCCGCTCGTCTTATTCCACCGCAAAAGGCATTTCTAGCTCAGCGTACAAATTTTCTGAGCCTCTGCAGGTCCGATTGGCGCCTCTTATCGTATCGGCGGATGGGTACGCGAACAAGGCCGTTGACGCGGTTGAATCGCGCTACCCGTACCCGTTCAAGGCGAAGCCTGAGGAGGTCGCCACACTCGTGCGCGAGAAAAAAAAGACTGCAGAGGATTACGTCTCCAATTCCGTCAATTCCGCCAACAAGTCGATTGACGAGAACATCAAAACACCTGCGATTCACGTTGCACAGGGAATTGACCAGGTGCGTCTCACCCGTCCTGACCTCCACGATAAGGCTGAGACTTTTCATCTAGCGTTTCTTACCCATCGTTGACTACTTCGAGGTTGCCGTCTCGCGTCTGAACAACTCTGAAGCCGGACCCTCGACTCAACCCGACGCCAAGTACCAATATCAACGCGCCCTCAACCTTTCCAAGACCCTCAAGGACAACATCTACGTGTACTCTAACGAGCAGCTCAAACAGCTTCAGGCTCAGAACGTTCTCGTGTACGCTTAACTTGACCTCCGCTCATTATACGATGCTAACCTATTCTTTCAGCCAACGCGCCACGGAAACCGCCCAATCCATTACCACTCTCGCCTCATCTTCCATCCATTCCGCACAGACACGTATCCATAACCTCTCCGACAACCTGCTCGTCGAGCTCCAGAAGCTCCAATCATCTACCGCATCCTTCTCCGCGTCCATTCAAGAGTCCGTTCACAACTCCACAACACAAATCCAAAATCAGATTCCGCCACAGATCCAGCAGACCTACACTGATCTCTCCAACAATCTGTCAGTAGCAGCGACGGAGCTCCGCAATATCATTGCGACGAAGGAATTGACGCTGCAGGAGAAGGTCACCCGCGTCGCCCAGCAGGTGCACGATCGTGTCAGCCCATTGCTCGAGACCCTGCAGAAGGGCTTGTCGGATCTCCTTGCGCGAGGGAAGGGCGAGGCGCAACAAGCGACTGGTCAGCAGAACGGTGGTACGAAGTAGGGTGCTGGGTTTCGATCGATATGATCATCCTCTCACCTCCTTTACTCCTTTCAGTCCTCTTCTTTATGATACGCACATGCCCTCTTATTCTGCCATCGTTTACGAATCGACACGCACACATCCTTTTTTAGATTGTAGACGCCCAACCCCTTGCTCACTTATTGCGAAACCACCGACATGTAAACTCGTCGCCAGCGCTCATTATATTTTTTGTGCCACGTCATGCATACTCAATGCATACTCTAGTGCATGCGCAATCTGGCACTGTGCGTTGAATTGGGCAGGGACATAAAACACAATGCGAGCGCGAGCGCATGTAGGAATTCCGAGACGTTGAATCTAGTCCAGCCACCATCTGGGTCAAAAAAAATTATCGCCACCTGTGCTGTTGCCATTCTTCTCTGGTCCAACGCTTTCAACAATCCTACGTTTAATATAAAGGATTACCCCGCTCTTGAGCAGATGGAGCTTGAAGCTTGAAGCGCCAAAATCCATGACGCAAATTTCAAATACATTCGCATCTATATGTCTTATAAGGCTGATGGCATGACGTACAGTTCTAGGCTCCCGAACTGAATCTAAACGAAGAAATGTGTACCTCAGCCTGTGTGTGGTAGGCTCGGTGGTCCGGTTAAACATGTACATGTGCATTGCGTTGCGCGTCAGCGTATATATAATACAATAACCAAATCATTCAGAATTCCGGAATCCGACGCGAGAATCCGAAGTCCTAACTCTGCGTCGTCGTTCTTCTCTGACCATCCACACCTTCCAGTAATACTATGTTTAACATAAAGGACTACCCCGCTCTTGAGCAGATGGAACTTGACCTCTGCAGTGGAAAGCGCCTCGACAGCGAACTCTTCTGGGTTAATTACCAACCATTCCTCCTTTCTCGTGGATATAAGCTACGGCCTCGATATGACCCAAACTGGGTGGCGTCGTGGTTGGACCGAGGAGTTTTGACTCTTGGAGACATAAGCGCCTACGAAGACTCTATCTTCCCGTATGCAAGTCTCGCCGCCTTCATCTCCTGGGGACATATGCTCACAACAAATTCCAGAAAGAAAGCCTTCTTGATGCGGTCCGCGAATCTGACGGCTGTAGAGTTGTATTGAAGCGGGTTGATACCTCGACAGAGGAGATTCCCATTGCATGCTACTTATCATCGGAAGCTTTGGCATCCGACCCCAGGAACAACGCGGTGCCCGTATTAGATGTCCTCCTTTTACCTGATGACGACACCAAGGCCTTTCTTGTTACGCCTCAATTACTCCGTCTAAACGTCGTTCCATTTCGACGTGTCAGGGAATTCGCCACTGCGGTGCGCCAATATCTCCAGGTGTGTAATGTAACGATGCAAGCTTCCACTTATTATAATATCATCTACAGGGCCTCCAATTCATGCATGAGCACAACATTGCGCACAGGTACTCAAAAACTGTACGATTTTAGCCAATTGCTAACACTTGTCAGAGAGATCCCTGCCTGTTCAACCTGCTAGTTGACGCATCCCAATTGATACCCAGTGGCTTTCACTTCATAAAGACTCACACTTATGACGGCGTTCATGACTGGACTGAATGGCGTGAACTAGGCTCCTCGAAATCTCTACGATACTATTTCATCGACTTTGGTCTCTCGCGGCGCTACAATACGAATAAGGGCATAAGGGACGTTGGCCTGTCCGGGCAAGACAAAAGCTACCCCGAGCGTTCGGCGACGGTTCCGTACGACCCCTTCAAGACAGATATCTATCAACTGGGTAACTTTATTTTGGAAATGTGTGAGGTGCGTCGCGGCAGCTTTTCATCTCCGCGTGGATCACAATTTCCCCGGGTAGAAGTATGAGGGACTCGAAAGCTTTCGAAAAATAGGACAAGCCATGACACGGCCAATACCTGAAGATCGAGCTGACTTGTCAGAAATGATCCAACAGGTGGACGCCTCGATCAGATGGCAGCTTCGACGTCGTGTCTGGTCCAAACAGGTGCCCGGAATCCTTCCATTCCTTATCAAGTACTGTGGCCGACGATACCGCATCTGGTGAGCCACTACGGGCCCTCATATATGGCCTCACACGCTTAACTTAGATCTCCTTGAGACTGAACCGATACCTTGACCTTGAAACTTCCTCGTTGGGCCTTGCGCATGCTGAGCCCATTTTCTTATTTTCCGCTGGCTTCTATGCGATCTTTATCCAATTCAGTGGCTGATACTCTGAGCCAAGCAGAAGTCCTTGTGGGTTCAGCTCCACGCCGTGGCTTGTGATCGACCTGTCCCTGTTTCCGCGTCTTGTCTCCCTGGCTCCCTATACCCCTGTCTCTATGTCTCTGTCATCCATGGCTTGTGGACAATTACTAGTAATATAAGTTGGACTGTAATTCTGACTATATGTGTATGTAAGCTTGCAGCGCTGTGAATTCTATCGCCTTTGTGCTCAAAATTACTCAGATAGGATTGAAATTTTCATATTGATTACAGCGGTGTATACTACAGGTAAGTACGAAGTCCTGATCTAGTATCGCCCCCTCAGTGAAAACAGCGTCGAGTCGCATGTGTAGCCAATGACTACTCGCGAGCTTGCCGTGCACCCACCCTACACCTCTCGCTGGTACTGCATACTTACGAAACGAACGACTGGCATCCACCTCATCGTGATTCTCAACTTCCTCTTCGCTTCTCTATTGGGATCCTATTCAAAGCCGATGGCCTTTTGCCCGTGTCTTCTTCCCCCTCCCCTTAAACGGCCACCTCAACTGATTTGCAAGCTGAATATCCACGCCCAGTTCCTCCGCAAATGCCCACACCGTCGCCGGATCCTTCTGAAAATGCCGTCCTACCAGCACTACGTCAGCCTGTCCCTTATCCAACAGCCCCTGCGCCACCTTTCCCGAAGTAATCCCTCCGACGCTGCCTACAACGAGCTTTGACTCCGACCCCGCAACAAGAGCCTTCTTGATGTCGTGTGCAAAGGGCGCTTGATACGCAGGTCCCCCCTTGATCTTTTGTTTGGGATGGTTGCCGCCAGTGGAGACGTCAAGGAAGTCAACACCGTGAGCGTGTAGAAGGGGTGCAAGATTGACGGCGTCCTCGGAGCGCCAGGAGGGCTCATCAGGAAGGGATTCTTCCAGCCAGTCCGTAGCCGAAATGCTGAGATTGTACGGGCGCAGATATCAGCAATGCACGTAGAAACCCGCTGGAATTGCTATTCACCGAAGGAACAACGGCATGTCCGCTGGAATAGCCACGCGCACCGCGTCGACGACCTCCAGCGTTAACCGCACGCGATTCTCAAAGCTTCCACCATACTCGTCTGTGCGCTTGTTGCTCACTGGACTCACAAACGAATGCAGCAGGTAGCCGTGCGCATTATGAATCTCGATGACGTCCACACCGGCCTTCACCGCCCTCCTTGCCGCGTCCTGGAATGCCTGCACCACCTGCTGTATCCCCTCTTTCGTCAGCTCCTTGGGACGCGGGTATGTCTCGTCATACGGCACTGCCGACGGGCCACATACGTTATCGGGCCACCCATTCGCGTCCTCAAACGCGGTCTCATCCCCGTCGACCCAAGGCACGGAGGTGGAGGCTTTGCGCCCGGCGTGCGCGAGCTGGATGCCGATCTTCTGGTTCTGGGAGTGCGCGAACTCGACGATAGATGCAAGAGGCGCGATTTGCGCGTCCGACCATAGGCCGGAATCATTAGGCGTGATGCGTCCCTCGGGAAGAACT
Organism: Asterophora lycoperdoides; assembly: GCA_018850815.1. NCBI lineage: Eukaryota > Fungi > Basidiomycota > Agaricomycetes > Agaricales > Lyophyllaceae > Asterophora > Asterophora lycoperdoides. The sequence goes on from JABCKJ010000033.1 coordinate 16,367, forward strand.
GCCGTAGCTTCGATGATGGTGAGGCCGGGGCCACGGGAGAGGATTCCACCGACTATGAAGGAAGGTCAGTAGCGCCGAAACCCGTGGCGCATAGAATACTGTATGCGTGCAAAATAACATACGGTGTGCCATATGCCATGCCGTAAGGTTGCCTTCCGAAGACGAATACTGACACAGCGGGGAGAGCTAAATCATGCGCATATATCAGCGTTTAGCTCGTCAATGTCATCGCATAGGGTTGCTGATACGCACGAAGATGCGATTCTGGAACTCGACACCCCGAATCTTCAGGGGCTGGAACAGCGTCGGGATATCCTTGCCGTTGGGCTGGGGTACCAGCGCCGTGCCTGCAGGCGGGGACTGCAGCGGTGTGAAGTAGGATACGTCCTTGGCGCTGACGTTGATGTTGTTGGCTGGCATAAAGGGTCTTCACGTTCAATCTGGTGAAGTGCTTCGAAGAGGTTCTACTAGTATCCAGGGGACGGGAAATGGGAGATGATCGATGAGAGGAAAGAGGAAAGAGGGATGGGAGCGCTGGGCTTTATACGTTCTTTGAATCGTTCTTTGAATCAATGTGGAGGGTGATTGATAGATGGATGACCTGTTGGGGTTGAACGTTGAACGTTGAATCTGAGAAGCCGCGTTACCCCCTCGCGTGATGCCTTCGTGATGGGTATCGCTCCCATTCTCTAAGAAATTCTATCTGGGCTGGTACAGAACAGGGGGTTGAGAAGTTCAACATAAGCTGAATGAATACACAGATGACCAGGGCAGTGTACAATAACATACAACATATCAAACGGATTCAGTGATCACAGCACAGCAAGTGGGCATTTGGGATTTGGACAACAGGGAAGGGGCGAGGACCAATAATTGAGAAGAGGGTGAGTTCGGAAGTGGTACTGAAGGCAGTGGCGCTACATAGGCTGGAGCACATAAGTATATCTGCATAAATGGCAAAAGGAAGGCAACACGACAGAAGAAAGTCTCCGAGGGTCATTTGACGCTGACAACAGGGTCCGGCTGTTGTAAAGCCATGCGTGTGGGCCCGGTTGTAGGTCAAAAAGCCAACGGACACCCGGGCACGGGCCATTGATATTGGCGCGGCACGACGGGCAGGGTGGGTGAGGTGAATCAGAGTGTGGATTGGTGACAAAGTAGGGTTTTAAGGGGCGGGCGGTCCTAGTGGTGACGGGGGGTAAATAATCCATGGTTTGTGGATGCCACGCAAAGGCTAGTTGGTGGCTTCCACTGCAGTGGCGGAAAGGCTAGTATCCCATGATCTAGGACGACACATATAAACACAGAGAACACTAAAAGGAGTGCGTAAAATTCGTCAAGAAAGATGTCACATTAGGAAAATCATATATTAGACTTACAGAAGACACAGCAAGACGATAGCAAGACAACTCAAGATCAAACACTCTCCTCTGCTCCGCCCTCTGCGGCCCCCGCCTCATCATCCTTGGAGCTCTTCCCAGCACGCTTCGCCTTCTTCGCCCTGGGCTCGCCACCGCTCTTCGCGCCCCGCCCGCGCTTCTTTCCATTCATGGCGCCATTCTGTGGTTGTGCGGTATCTGTAGTTGTCGCGGAGCCGGACGAATCCCCATCACTCCCACTGGCAGGTTTCTCTCCCGCGGGTGCAGGCGTGACAATGGCGGGGTCCACAGCCGTTATTGGCGGCGGGGGTCCCTGCTGCTGAGCCGTCACAGGCGGTGGCGGTCCTGGTTGTGGTTGTGGAGGCGCATGTGGGTGCGGCACCATATTCGGCGGCAACGGCATTCCATGCATGAACCCAGGATATGGGAATGGCGGATACGGCCCCGGCAAAAAGTACGGCACACCAGGTGGTGGGTGGGGGTGCTGCGGGTGGTGTTGCGCAGGATCGGGGGTGGTGCCGTCGGGATTTGGGGGTGGTGGAGGGGGAAGAAAACCGGGCGGTGGGTAGTAAAGGGGGTAGAAGCTCTCTGTGCCGGGGCCTGGTGCGAAGCCTGTGGCGGCCTGGAGGGCGGCGGCGGTCGTGGCAGCTGTCGGTGCGGCGGCGGCAGCCCATTCTGCTGGTGGGTCGGTCGGCTCCGTAAATGACGGCTCGCCTTCGACGCCGTTCTTGTTCTTGCGCTTGTACGGCCCGCGCTTGATGCCCTTCTTGCGCTCCTTGCGCTGGCCGTCGATGCAGGTGTCCGCAATGTTGTACTTGACGCAGCGCTCGCACGGTCGCGTCTCATCACAGCGCTTGCATGCCTGGGCGCAGTTGGTGCATGCCATCTTGACCTGCCGACGCTTCGGACGCGCCAACGCCGACGGTACCTGGCCACCTTGCGGGGGGCTGTAGGCTGGAATAAACAGCCTCAGCCAAAAACTCGTAAACCATAAGATATCAGAGAACTTGCCTTGCGTCTGGGCAGGGTAATACAGCATGCCTGGTGGTGGGTGAAACATCATGAAACTCGGCGGGGGGCCCCCCTGACCATTTTCAGCATTCGCAGCGTCCGGGGGAGGAAAGGGGAGATATGGGTAGTGGCCGGGATGTCCGGGTGGATAGGGCCCGAGAGGATGGGGATACGGGACTGGCCCGGGAGCATACTGCGGCTGTTCCTGGACGGCAGGCGGCGCCTTGGGAGTCTCAGTGGCCATGGGGGGCTGTGATGAGCTGGCAAGGCAGCAAAGGCGATCTATAAGTTTCTGAAGACATCGTGGTAGTGAGTTAGAAAAGTTGATAAGTAGTAAGTTAGCACGGCACAGATGAAATGCAACTCACTCCGACTCAAATTGCGAGGCGGCGCTCAGACTTTGTTGAGGTCCGCTCTGGGCTCCGCTGATCACAACCACGATGAACACGGCAACGAGCTCTTAATAATGCTCGATTGACGATGAAAGAGCTGGTAGGCACGGAATAGCTGCAAAAATCCTTCGAGCTCACTGGCAGTTGAGAGAAATGCTGGTTGTCCACGTCCACGTGTGAACTAATCGCGAACCTTAATATTGAATGGCCCGTGCGCTCTGGACAGCCCCATCAATCGTCTCAGCGATCCTCAGCCTCAGAAAACCCGCAGTTGGGCCCGCAAAGAGACCGACGACGTACTTATCTGAACAAGTATGTCGTGGACGAAAAGGTAGAATTTCCTAGACCCTAGACCCGAGTCTGGCTCCGACCCAACTCCGCTCACTCAAACGTTTCTCTCCCACCCTCGAGATAATCTCTTCGAACTTACGGCCACCTGGGTGCACCCTATATCCCCGCCGAGATGGCGATGTTGTCCGCCATCCTGACATCAATCTTTCTCCCGTTCTATTCCCGTTCTCGATGTCTTCGCGGACTCTGAATCGCGTCCCGTGTCGTTCAAGGTCTTCAATGTTTCTCTTATGTCCTTCTAGGTGTCGGTACGTGTCAGTTATGACCGGTGACCGTTTGGAACATTGCCGGAGGACTTGCGGGTTGATTTTTCTTGCTTTCTATGGACCTCCTTGTCCGAACCACTTGGCTCTTGCTTGGCTTATGCTCATGCATGGAAGAGGCTCCTTGTGCGACTAGGATGACGTGTTCTTCTCGCCCGGGGCCCCGACCGTTTTACTATGTATTGTCGACGACCCTGCACTGGCGCCTACAGATCGCTCAAAGCCGACAACAATGCCGCTTGTCTTGTCAGTATCACTCTCGACCACTCAACGCGCACCACCAACATTTAGACGACCCCGACATTTTAACCAGACGCCTGGCCCCTCGTCCAGGCGGGGCAGTTCCGCTGTTGCGGGTTCAAACCCGAGTTCGATGGTGGTGATATGTCAACATGTCGCGCAAGTACATCATCTTCATATGTCCTATTCTGCCGTAGTATTCCTCTCGTCCCAGTCGCCGGTCGCGACATGTCAGTGCCATGGAGCTCCGATTTGCCCCAGACATTGGTTCAGGTGGCGTCAACATTACCATTTGAATCCGAGATAACCTTAATCGAGATTCGAGACTGATCTCGTGCCCCGGCGTTTACCTTACACTTGTGATGACACTATCCTCTGCTACTACACAATTTTATCCGTGTCTGCAATGGACTATTCTCGAGACCTAGTATCCCTTGGAACGGATCAATAAACCGCGACATGTCGACTAAAAGTCAGCGAGGGTCCATCAGCAAATCGGGGAACTTGATGTCAACGTATGTATACCCTATATATACGTTGACATTTACCACAAGGCCACATTCGCCACATCCCATGGGCATTTTGCAGATAATGGCCTACTTCACCTCAAATGTCATTTCTACAAGGCTTGTAATGAATGACATCGGTCACATAGCTTGATATCACCATATAACTTTGCAAACTTTGTACAATCTGCATCGTAAATGTGGTATCTTGAATAAATGTCATCGCACTGCGCACGGTTTGAGAAAAAATTGCAACGATTTCATATTACAGGGACAGTATGATGAAGACATGAAATTTTTTAAAAAAATGATCCCCCTGCCGTCTGCGAGGTCCCTGCGCTGCCCTCTCGACCTGACAAAACCCGTTCCCACAAAACCCATCCTGACGAAACACAATCTATCATTCACAACCACCCATCTCCCAAATTCGTCAAGGCCAGAGAATGGATGTGGGTCGGAATTGGAAGGGGTGCCGAGGGAGGAATGGGAGGCAAGGATGTCGGCCTTAAATGGAATCCTGGGATTGAACAAAGTGTTAGTAAGGAGCCCATTGACTCTGAGAAACAGGTATCGCTAGATGCAATGACGTGGCACAAACACGCCGACAACGACAGGATTTAATACAGGAAACAGGAGGAAGGCTACAAGCAGCCTGCGTGCAGTAGACATAAGCACTATAGATGGCAACAGTTTGCCAGAAAGCGACACAGCGCAAGATATGGGATGGTGGGGGATTGGGGGAAAGAGAAAACACTTGCGAAAATCGTTGTTAAGGGCAATTGAAGCGGAGTTTGAATGGACTTGTCAAATTTACGTTCAAAGCTCGACTCGAAGAGTAGAGAATCGACATTATACAGTGAATGTGAAATTTGACAAGCATTGTGGAAACTTTGTATACCTCTACAAGGCCTTTTGGTCAATTGGCAATCGAGCCAAGCCTGGTGATGCCTTGCGAATGCTTGCCAATCAGCACCGTGCCGGTGATTTTCTACATCGGTCCACCGGAATTTCCACGATTTGCTGATGTCAGCGCCATAAAATGGCACTGATCTACTTAGCAGTTCACAGTACGATGGCCCAAGGAGCCTGGATTGGCGTACAAACCATCCTTTGCTGAAGACATTGCAGTAGCTGTCCTATGTGATTAAGTGAACACTAGCCGTTCCCACCATCTAAATCCACGAGGACATCTCAAATCGTGGTGCATCGACTGCTCAGCGCGATAGGCCAGACCAAGACTCACGGGATCGCATCGGAACCCCAACTGACAGCTGCGAGTGCGCACAGAAAAGATCGTATATAAATAAAGAAATAAAAGGTGGGATGCATCGCGATTCATCGCTATCGTATAGTAAACCGCCATGGAATGATAACCGTATAACACCAGAATTCGGGTCACACGCCCAGCTGCTTGTTCTGGTCGGTCAAAGGGACGTACTGCACAGTGCGCCACACCGTCAACATAAATGTCCGTCTTGTAGACAACTTGAAACGATAGACAGAAGGTGCCGCCAGAGGAAGAAAGGATGAGAAAAGCTGGAAAACTCACCGAAACGCCCATGATCCGTTTGTGTGTGACATTGCCGTCCGCATCTTTGTCGACGTGTTGGATGTGCTGCAGGAACGAGCCTACGGGGATAAACATGCGGCCAGGGCTCGCGAGCTGCGCCACCAAGTCTTCCGGGAGAGCTGGCGCTGCAGCACCGACGTGGATCGCGTCGTATGGACCTGCGTTTCACTCAGTCTTAATCTGAGCCAAAAATCAAGCAAACCCACCCCCGCTTGGATACCCTGACATGCAGCATCGGCACCACGTGTCTCAATGACATGATACAAAGTGAAGGAACGTACCTTTCCTCCCATCCCCCGCAACAACAGCGATACTACCGTCCTCCACCGCTTTTCCAAGGCCATCCTTTTTCAGGTTCTCGATAGACCAGTCGACGAGCTCCGGGATGTGCTCCACGCCGACGACTTTGCCAGTGGGCCCAACTAGGTGGTGCAGGACGGCACAAAGGTAGCCGCTACCGCTCCCGATATCAAGCACACGGGCGCCCGGGCGCAGGTATGGGAGGAGATGCTCGGTCGCGTAGGCGTGCTAGTAGTGATGGATGAAGAGAGACTCGAGGAATTAACGAGGAACGGCCACGCACCATGTGTGGTGCGCTGATTGTTGCGCTATATCCGATCGTCCTGCAGTTGAGTCCAGTCTGTCGGTCGATCATGATTACACCCATGCATGGCGGACGTACTGAGGCGAGTCTTCATACGCATTGTACGTGTGCCGGACGTAGTTCGCGCGGTCGACAGCTGCCATTGCCTGCAGGCGATTCCAAATGTGAGTTCTGGCGAGATAGATGTATGTCGAAGCCAACCTTCGCAACTTGCTCCGATTTGAAAATGCCTGCATCACCCAGGTTAGAGATGAGCTCCTTGTTGGACTTCCCGGTACAGCGCCAAGCCATGATGGTGGAAATTGCAGTCAAGTTCAAGAACTGGAAGAGATTTGGGAACTTCGTGATGGGCAGGTGACTCTGAGACCACTGCTGTCATTGTCATTCAGTCACTGTGAGACGATGGCGTAATAACCCTGGACTTTGAGTGATATGGCTGCTCAACGCGGACAGCGATGTGTAGTATCTGACTAGTGACTAGTCAAAGGCTGTCCCAAAATTGACCCACAAGACTTTCAGGATAGAGCAGGACATGCCTAGGCAGCCTACCAGCCCAAATCACTGTCAGGACCACCTACAAACGTGCTTGATCGCAGATATGCAGTGATCGGTGGCGGTGCTATTTATATAATTAAAATAACATGGCTCTAGCCACTTTTCTGTTCCTATCTCCCCCTCTCTCTTTTCGCATTTCTTGGGTACCCTACCTTCACAGTAATACTCGACACACAGCTTCTGTCGCATGGGTCTCTCCCCCAGTCACACGCCCATTTTTTCCCTCCTCCTCACCGTATTCAACGTAAGGGCCAGGCAATGTTTGTCCCGATGGAGCGCTAATCGAGACTGCACATTTGTGCGCAGTCCATCCTAGAGGTTTTCTTGCTATGTCTCGCGGGCTACATCCTCGCAGGCCAGGGTATCCTTGATAAGAAGACACAAAAGGTGCGTGCTCAACAATGCTGCGGGCCCGTTTGTCCGGCATGTTCATCTCGCATTGCTTGCACCTAGCAACTCAACCGCCTAAATGTATCACTATTTACACCTGCACTGCTCTTCTCCAAAGTTGCATTCTTCCTGTCGCCAGGTGAGCTCTCCTCTTTTAATCCCGCGCGCGTACATTGACTGTCGTGCCCGATCCAGAGAAACTAAGAGAACTATGGGTCGTCCCCATCTTCTTCGTACTCGTTTCCGCCGTATCGATGTCCGTCTCCTTCGTGCTTGGATGGCTGTTTGGATTGAAGAAATCGCAACGGAGCTTCGCCATGGCCGCAGCCATGTTCATGAACTCCAACTCACTCCCAATCGCGCTCATGCAAAGCCTCGTGGTTTCCGTTCCTGGCTTAAAATGGACGAAAGACGATAACAAGAACGCGATGGTCGGTCGTGCCCTTACATACCTCGTTTTGTACAGCACCCTCGGCATGGTGGTACGTCTCATGTCTGGTCTGCAATTGACTTTCTTAATCTCTACTACAGCTTCGTTGGAGTTATGGCGTGAAACTCCTCTCACAAGCTGACGATCCTGAACCGGAGGTGGCGATCGAAGTGGTTTCTGAAGCCACGCCCCTCCTCGCACACCACGACTACGATGATGATGATCAAGACTTACGCCAACGCCCCGAACACACCGCGTACCTTGCCGAACGAGATGCACCCAGTGCCTTGCCGCGCCGCCGCACGACCTACTTTCGCTCCTTTCCCAACTCGCCCACCCAAGGAGAGGCATCCCTCCCTCCGTCGGACGCCTCCTCCGTCTTTTCTACTTCCTCCGATTCCGAGGATCACCACTTGCTCTCGCCTCTGCCACTCTCCACCCAAATACACTCCCCCTCCCACCGTCAAGCACATCAACATAGGCACCGGCACATCCATAGACTTGCACATCACCTTAAACGTGGCCTCAATGCCTTCCTCGCATTCATGACCGTCCCCCTCTGGGCCGCTCTTCTCTCCATCGCGGTCGCATGCGTGCGTCCTGTGCAGCATATTCTCGAGACGCACCTTCTTGCTGTCAAGGGTGCGCTCAGCGGGGCAGGTAACTGCTCAATCCCGTTAACGCTTGTTGTGTTGGGGGCGTATTTTTATCCTACGCCTGATCCGTCCGAGGAGGGGGAACGAGACACGCGGGAGGAGCTTGCAGGAGAGCAGAGTGTGAGGACATCATTTTCTGCGGATACTCTCGTGCACGGGGTCAAGGACTTCTTGACTTTCAAACGACGGTCAAACTCCCATGCGTATCCCCACTCTCAATCGCGAGACGAGGAAGTTGAAAACGGACTTGTTGCGCGTGGGTACGACGCCGGGAGGAATAAGAAGGAAAATCCAGGGGAGACGAAGACGGTGGTGATCGCGGTGCTGTCAAGAATGGTTATCACACCATTATTGCTCATGCCGCTCGTTGCGCTTTCGGCGAAGTTTGACTGGCACCGCGTTTTCGAGGAGTGAGTTCTCCATTTCCTGTCCCTTTCCGTCGAGTCTCGTATCCTGATCTCCCATCAGCCCGGTGTTCGTTGTGGCAAACGTCCTGCTTGTATCCTCTCCACCCGCACTCACGCTTGCTCAGGTGCGTCCCCTCTTTTCCATTGTCCAGTTCTATGCACAGTGACCTTTGGCCCCCCAGATGACCCAAGCAGCATCAGGTGACGCCTTCGAACGCCTCATCAGTCGTACCATCTTTTGGTCCTACTGCGTCGTCACGCCGCCTGCCACGATATTTTATGTTGTGCTCGGCCTTGTGGTGGCTAAGCTGTGAGCTATAGCCCTTTCGAGGTCTTAACGGCCTTTTGTCTGGAACCCCATGTCTTGTCCTTGGTTTTTGCGAGCGGACACGTTTCATGCCTACGACGCGCGTGTACATCTTTGTCTGATAAACGCTCAGGTATATTTTATTTGTTATAACTCACCGCATCCCGTATTGCATATCATCATACATATATCTATTCCATAGCATGTGCATGTATCCGGAGATTCTGTGAAGGTTTCGTTAGGAACTCGCAGATGTGTATTTCGTGGAATCGTCGAAAACCGTTGTCCAGACTTTGTGAACTCCTCCATTCTACCTTCCTCAGCTCACCGAGCCTCAAGCTTCAATACGAAGAGCAACTAGCCCGGCACCTATGTCTCGTCATGCCGCCACCTAGTGGGCCAGTGACTCCACCAATCGTTCCCAGATCTCCTGGTCACCAATGGGATTCCCTACATTTTTGTGCGCTGTTGTGATTCGCTCAATCGCAATAGATCCTTCCACGACTGGACTATGACCCTGTTGTGGAATCACGAAGTGGAAATGCTTTTTTAAGGCAACCGTGGTTAGCCTGCTTCTTCAATTGTTCCTGCAAGGATCAATCCCGATGGAGAGGAAAGGTACATTTTTGTGCACTTCATTGATTGAAATTCAACCCAAGATCGACAGCGTGGTATGCGATTTTTATACATCTGGTAGCGCCTCTCGATCTATCCCTGGATTCCTGCACACGTGCATCTTTCGCCCCGACTAAACGCTTGTGTTTTGCGAGGATTTACTCCATGCTTCAGAATTGAGTAGGGGAAATCAAAGCAAGAGAGTTCAAATGTACTTCAAGTTTAGCAAGAAAATGTCCGAATCCTGCTATACGTCCTTGCACTTCTTCCTTCAGCCTATGTAAAATCAATATCAGCTTGTTGTAGCACTATTTTTGTTCTTTGGTTGTCAGCAGGTTAGTAGTACTAGGAAGCCCTCACCGTAGCCACCGTCGGCGACGCCACACACTTCGGTCCTACACGCTACGTTGAATCTTCGGACAAGGGCTCTTACAAGCCATCCTTGAGCAGATCCATTAAAAGGAAGGGATTATACTGCAAACTTGCGTAACTCAAGGGTTTCAAAGGGTTTCAATCGAGCATACTTTGATCAGGCTGTGGCGCGGTGCCACACTGCCATGAAATACACCGGATATCTTCCCTCATTTCTACATGATGGACGATCTAACTTTTTCCCAAGGACTTTGGTTGGTATGCCCCCCCAAGGACCAGCGGATTGAACTGAGCCGCCGCACAAGTCGTGTCATCGGCATTTTTTGCACGGTACTAGCATGTGAACCCTTCAAGTCAAGGGGTCGCAGACTTCGCTTCGCGAGCCACCCACAGTATGTATAATGGCAAGTGATTTCCTCTACAGGATTTAGTAGCGATTAACTCGCGAATTAGATAACGAAAAGTGCATCTTAATCCGCGTTATTCGTTGTCTTCTACTAGCGTCTTCTATTCTAGACGGAAGGTGGCGTTGTAGACGTTACGGTTATTCTAACCACTGAAGCAACTCTCTCATTCCAGTGCAGTGGTACATAGGGTAGTTTAGTTAAATAGCCCTCGAATCATGTGAAGGCAATTGCAACGCTGGGAAGGAGATGATAAGGGAAGAATCAACCTATTTCTTCTCGTCCTTCTCTTCCTCGCCTCCATACGCCTTCAAGGCCCTTCCGGCAAAGCCCCAACCAATCTGGTTAGCTTGGTGGATCTCTACGCCCAAATCATCCGCAAACGACCAAACAAGCCCTGGGTTCTTCTGGAATCCGCGACCAACCATCACCGCATCGGCTTGGCCCTTGTCGAGGACGGCCTGTGCGATGTGCCCGCTAGTGATCTGCCCAACGGTGCCAACGAGCAAGCCATGTCCTTCGGGAAGTGAGCGCTTTACCGCCTCAGAGAAGCCTGCCTGGTAGGCGGGCCCGCCCTTGACCTTTTGAAGGGGATGCGTGCCGCCAGAGGAGATGTCGAGGAAGTCGATCCCATGTTCGAACAAAATAGGTGCGAAGCGAACGGTGTCTGCTGGGGTCCAGGATGGTTCATTCGGGAGGGTCTCCTCCAGCCAATCGGTCGCAGAGATCCTAACTGAGGTGTCAATACAATTTCGTGAAGAGTTATCAAGTAGACCCACCTGAGGAAGAGAGGTGTGTCCTTGGGGATGACAGCGCGAACCGCATCAACGATCTCCAGTGTCAGCCTGGTGCGGTTCTCGAAGCTACCACCGTACTCGTCTGTGCGCTTGTTGCTGATGGGGCTCAGGAACTGGTGCAGCAGGTACCCATGCGCGTTGTGAATTTCCACCACATCGAAGCCAGCCTTGATCGCCCTCACGGCCCCATCCACGAACGCCTGCACAATCCCCTTGATACGCTCCTTCGTAAGCTCCTTCGGCTTGGCCGTCGCCTCGCTCCATGGGACAGCTGATGGCCCCCAAACATCATCGGGCCATCCACCGACCTCAGCACCTGACAAGGGCTCTCCGCTGATCCAAGGCGCGACACCTGATGCCTTCCGCCCAGCGTGCGCGAGTTGTATGGCCACTTTTTGGCCTTGAGTGTGCGCAAACTCATTGATTTTGGCCAGAGGTTCAATGTGCTCGTCGGACCAAATACCAGCGTCTTGCGGCGAGATGCGTCCGTTGCTCTGGACCGCAATAGCTTCGACAAAGGTGAGGCCAGGCCCACGCGTGAAGATACCGCCGACTAGGAAGGCTGGAATATGAGCGATTTAAACACGAAGGGTATGCGATACCACGTACGATGCGCCAAGTGCCATGGCTGGACGATGCCGTCTCGCGAAGAGTATTGGCAGAGAGGAGAGAGCTACATGGTACGGACGCCAATGAGACTCGACGCTTGATCATGAATTGAGAAATGCATACTATTATACGGTTTTGTAACTCAAGGCCACGGATTTTGAGGGGCTGGAAGAGTTTCGGGATCGGCTTGCCGCTGGGTTGAGGATTGAGGGCGGTACCGGACGGCGTGAGCTGAGCGGGCGTGAAGTATGGGACGTTTGGCGCAGGGATGTTCAAGTTACTGGGTGACATTTTGGAGGAGTCTGTCCGAGTTCGTCGAGAAGTCGAGAAGGGGAGCGAGTCGTGGACCCGGAACTTATGCAAAATTTAACCAGGAACATTGCTTACTGTTCAGCAAAGCATAGTCAGCGAGCGATGAGCATCGATCACACAATCGCCAAGATGCCACAGCTACCACAAGGTAGCCAACGGCCTCGATTCTCGGATCCGGGAAATCCAGTTCTTACGAAGACTAGATCGCTAAAACGACCTTCAGTCGCATTCGTGGGCCACGCTCGTATGTGAGGAGATCGCTAAGAGCTAAAACGACCTTCAATCTAGACCGGTGACCGTTCCCTCTACGGAGACGAGCTCGAATAGAGGAGACTTTATCCGTGGAGGGATTGGTTACCAGTCTACCTTCAATCGTGTTCGTGGGCGAACGTATGATTGATCGCGAAAATCTCGGTTGGTCCATAAATAACACTCCACTGTGGCTAAATTTGGCGACTGATCAGCAAAAGTCCACGTTGCAAACATCATCGATTGATTACCTACCGTCAGCAGCAGACGGTCTATGCACACCGTTGCACAGCACTTCCGGCTCCAACACGAAAAAAAAAACACCTAGAGTACAATCACCACCAAGGTTATGGATGTCCAGAAAGAGCCTGATACTAGTCCAAGAACATAAACCGATTGAAGAGCTACGAAGTGAACTGACGGATTGCACAATTACAGTAATCCGTCGTGTGCAGGCAAGACCAACCAAGCCACATACTTCGACTCCCATGTGAAGGACCTTGGGGTACAAGAAAGAAGTGCCGTATTTCTGACATGTGGATTACAGCAGACCCCAGTGCGAGAGTCAATATCGAGGAAGATTGGAATGCTCGGACCTTAGGCCTTGGGCAAGCATCGTAGTGCAAATGCTGGGGCAAATTGGTGGGGGAAATAGTTGCAAAACGACGATGGCACCAGTCCTACGTACTCAATTTAATCTACCGGAATGACTCCAGTCCCATGATTTTCCTGAAAACCTAAAGAGAGGAGCCGTGGAGCCCTAAATTCCCCCATGAGTAAACTCAAGAGGAGAGGTGATTCTAAACCTGACTCACAATAATTCGAGGCGTATTTTACTGTGATATCTTTGGTTCCAGGTGCGCACTGTATGGTGATGTCAACTTCGAACTACAAATGGTATCTTCTGGAGAAGGCTCACGCTTGCGGGAGGCTGTCCACCCCGAGTGTCGACACGGTAGACCTCTTTGGCCAAGGAGCCAGCGATGGATTTGAGATAGACCCAGTCGACGTCCTGTGCGCCAGTGGGAGCAGGGATGCTGGAGTTCTTAGCCGCCACGACGAAGGCGTTGGCGTTGCCTTTAGTCGCACCTGTCGAGGTGAAGTCCCACTTGGGGCTAGAGCCTACGCCCGTGATGGGATTAGTGATGAAGTAATGTTGGCCTTTATGCAAAGTTTAAAAATTAGCAAGTCGCGAGAGACGGAAGATCAGCCTACCGAGCGCAGCGGGGGCAGGATGGAGCTGTTTGATAACTTTCTGCGGGGTCGCGGAGGGATGTGCAGCCTTCCAATGTTTATAGGCCTTGTCTGCAACCTTGGAGAAATGAGGGGTGTTGTAGAGACAACTGACGTCGAATAATTCAGCGACCGCGCCGACGAGGCTGTCGAGGAGCGTTTGTGAGCAAAGAATGAAGCAACTCAGGTTGGCCATTAAAGACACATTGATAGACGACATACGTGTAGGTTCCAGCAGCGCTACAGGTGTAGTTCTGAGTGCCAATGGCGACCGCGACATACGAAGGCTTGTTAATGGGCGATGGAAGCGGCGATACGCCTTTAGGGTACGCAATCGAGGCTTTGGAGATGTCACAGGTGCGCTGAGAGGGGGCAGCAAAAGCAAAAGAGGCAAGGGCGAATGTAAGGAACGTGGTAGCCAACATTGTAGCGGTTATTGAAGCAAGTAAAGAGGATGGAAGAAAGAAATAGACCTAGGATATACCTTGGGAGGATAGAAAGGAAATTGAAAGCTTAGCTGTAAGGTCCAAGCTTTATATATATTTCATACTTAGCGTTGTCAGGCGCCAACGCGTAAGATTCGACGTTCACGATTCCAGCCGCTAGCGTACAGTACTTACCCGCATGCGCAGTCATCAGAGCCTGGATGGTCAAATCATTATCCTGACAACAATATATACGGCGACTTATGTAATGACCCTTTAGGAAGTGTCTGGCTAAGGGCAGGATGTCGGTCTGCCAATGTCACACCTGAGAGTCGAAAAACATTGCATCTTTGTTGCATCTCCTCTCGTGTTATTGATAGAATGAGGTCATAAAAGAGGGAGCGACAAACATTTGTTGTCCATTTACACGTCGAGGTGGTTGGAACCTTGTCGGCATTGGCGTAGCGAATAAATACCGCCAGGGCCCAACGGGAAAAGATAAGCGGGAATTTTGACGCGGCACCCGGTGACCCAACGCGAGCTAAGTTTGGAAGGTGAACCCTTGGCTACCCTTGAGTTAATTAATGAAGACGAGCCTGACGAGGGCACTTCGCAGCCCCTGGTGACAAGCCCAGACCGTTTCATCGCGTTTCATCGGCATCAAATGAGTGAGAGGCGTCAAGCGTCAGGCTCTCCTATGTAGACTGACCTAAGGGAACTGATGATAGTCGATCTGTTACTAACCAATAGGAGCGTAGTGATTGACCGTGCCAGGCGCTTGAGACTTCAAGGAACTTGGAAGTGACACTGTCACTGAAATACCATAAAAGTACATGCATGGGCATGGACAGTACCTCGAAGTAGCTGATAGGCGTGGTCGACGACAACTCGTGGCATGCGCTGGCATGCGACGTTTAAGAAGCATTTGAATGGCCTTTTCAAGATCCTGGGAAGTCATGGAAATATGTACGTATTTGTTGTGCGAACGGGCAGGTTGCGCGAGCTGTGATGCTGTCGGCCAGACCAATAAAGAAACCGAACCGGGGGATTGCACTCCAGCGCAAAGAGCGAGTTGAAGGATACATGTTGGTAGCTTGGTTGAACACGGAGGGCGCTTTCTGAGCTGAGCTGAAAAACAATACGTGGTGGAGATTATGTGTCGATACCGGTGGCTCGTAGAGCAGCCACAGCAAAGAAAAGTAGTCGACGAAGGAACAGGCAAATGATCGTTCGAGGATCAATTGAAAATCGATAGAAACCAGAAAGACATGCCTAGAAGCACAATCAAAGTGCTCCTCACAAGCAAGCTGTCCACCCAAATCCACATCCGAAATAGACCTCCAAGGGGACTAAGGGAATAATCTGGCTCGAGAGCCATCACCTTCTTTGAGGTCGATGGTGTTGCCAGTCGTCTGATTGTCACAACATACCAAGCCATGCCAATACCTGCACCGACCAGTGGTATTGTAGGGAGGAGATTATAGATGTGCGGCGAAAAGTCGAGATCAGGTTCCGGGCGGAAAGGGGTTGACCAATAAGGCTCTGAAGTACACGTGGCCCCCGCATCTCTTGTCTTTTCCTCTCTGTCTTTGAGGAGGCGAGGCAGATCGGGGCAGAGAACAGAGGCCCTTCCGATACCCAGGAGATGTGCATGCTTTGCAATGAGCGCGGTATGAAGAAGTTCAGGAGTCCGAAGGCCACCGGTCAAGAGAATAAGAGGTAAAGGCGTAGACAAAGACGACTCCCGTTTTAGGGACTCAAGAACATCCATTGCTGCTTTGGAGAAACGAGAGAACAAGGCTTGTCGTGGTGACCTGGCCTTGCTCACCATGAAGTCTGTTGTGTGCAAAGAGTCAGTTTCGTAAAGACTTCTCACGTCAAGGTGAGTTTTACACTTCACCTGGTTTCTCGTAATCCCCTCCACTGACTTCTATGAAATCGACCTCACCCCACGCAGCGATAATACGAAAATGATCCAATACGAGAGTATAACGATCCGATTCATGATCATTGGTGTAGTCGGCGCAATTGATTTTGATGCCAATGACGAAGTCTTTTGGTACGGTAGGTCGAATCGCAGAGACGATGCGTTTCAACAGTCGAAGGCCGTTCTCTGGACGCGAAGAGTATTCGTCTGTCCGTTTATTCGACTATTGGAAAAAGATGAGTTGTCCAGTGTCTGTAAAAAAGGAGGGCGGGCACCATCGGTGAAATAAACTACGCGAGGAGGTCTGGGAGGTTCGCAATCAGTAACTCTTCCCTGCAACCAAAACTACACTTACAGCCATGAGCTGCGTGCAGTTGGACCCCGTTGAAGCCTGATTGAGAAGCGACTCTAGCTCCTTTGACGAAGGCCTCGACTACATCGTCGATATCGCTGAGCGACATCGGTCTAGGGGTCTGAAAGGCAAGCGCATGCAATACGTCAGAGGCCCAGCCAGAGTTCTTGGCCTTGACTCGAATTGCGCTTGGAGCCAATGGCCTTTGAAAGGGAAAGCGTCCGCCAATAAAGTTGGTTGACTGGCGTCCGGCATGGGATAATTGCATAATCGCAAGCGCTCCAGAATCACTAGATCCCCGGATACAGGCTGCCAATTGCGCGAATGGTCGCAGAGACTCCTCTGAGATACTTCGAGGCAGACAGATATCACGTCCAAGGGTGAGATGCGTTTGGGAAACCTGGACATTTCCAGTGACGACCATCCCCCAGTCGAACTGCGCCCACTTGGAATACAGAGAACGATGATAATCGTTAGGCAGCCCACCGAGGAAGTCGGCAAGATGTTCGTACATCGCAACCTAGGGCTTCGATGAGTTTTTTTAGGCGATTCGCAATGTTCATAGTCGTACCTTGACAAGTCGGTTACGCAGGCTCAGGCCACAAGGGAGCTCTATCGGAGAGAATATCGCAGATGTCTCTGCAAGGCCTTCCATAGTATGGAGATTTAGAAGAGGGCCTCAGCGTGGCAGCTCAACAAGCTCAAGTCTAGCCTGGCCTCCAAGTCATTCAAGAAGTTCAACGTTGATGGTTGTTCTGTACATAATATTTTGAAGTCCGCAATTGTGTGGCAACACCAGTGTATTCACCTCACTCAATCCTGCACTCAATCCTGGGCTACATTCTCACTTCCCGCCACTCTCTCTGTGGGACTTCCAGGATCCTGGCCTTAGGGCCTAACAGACGCAGTCAAACAATGGCGACCAAAGATGATCAGGAAACCCTTCGGCTTCTCGTACAACATGTCTCTCGAGCGTTTTACGAGCCGAAATATACCATTATTCTGGACCAACTTGCCCGGCATCCGGTGTAAGTAGCGGTCAAAAAAAGCTGACAACTTTTCACCAAGTCCACATGCTTATGAACCTTTCCGGGTGTGCAGTCTCAAAGACGACGACCTGGCCGGGCGGATGGGGTTGCAGCCGAAGGAGCTGAACAAGATCATCGCTGTTTTGTCCAACGACTGCCTGGTCAAAATGTGAGTATTAATGCACGACATACCTGGGGTTTTTCAGGACTGTGACTCAACATCGTGCAGTTACCGTCAGAACGAACTCAAAGAAGGTGCACAGCGGTCTGTTGGAAAACAGTACTACTACATCGACTATGAATACTTCTGCAATGTCGTGAAGTGGAGAATAGCGAAGATGCGGCACATCATCGATTCCTCCCTCCGTAATGTATGTCAAATCATCCTCACGCGTTCACTGTATCATTTTAGCTTCCTTGACAGGAGCTCGACAATAAAGGCTACATTTGCCCTCAATGTAAACAGTCATACTCACCACTGGAGGCCGACAAGTTAATGGACTTCGCGCTGGGGGCGTTAATTTGCGAAATTTGTCATGCCGAGGTCGTAGACAATGAAAACGCGGAGAGCGTCTTGGGCAGCAAAGATCGGATGCAGAGGTTCAATCACCAGATGCGTTTCATCCGGGAAGGTCTGCAAAAAAGCGAGGCAATGACACTACCTGCGTACGTCCGTTTTTCTTGCCCCTCTTACAGAAAATTCACCGCGTCAAAGTTTCGATGTCGCTGCTTGGGTGAAGAACAACCTCACAGATGCGGAGAAGCAGAAGGCGTCTCAGGATGGCTCAGGCCTCAAGGTTGCTGGCTCAGATGGAAGCAGAAAGGAGGACGATGGGATCGGTATCATGATGTCGATGGACAAAGACGAGAGCACTCGCAAGATGGAGCGTGACGCTCAAGCAGAGATGAGAAGGCAGCAGAACGCTTTGCCGGCGTGGCACTTGAAAAGTACGATCACGGGCGATCTAACGGCGCTCGGTGTGAAGGAGAATGCGAGGGTGGAGAGCAATGGCAACGGGTCCACCTCGAATGACGATATCTTGAGAGGCTTGGGAGTGATTGGTGCGAGGCCGGAACAAGGAGGGACGTTGCATGTGATTGAGGACGTGAAGCCGGTTGTCAATCAGGAAACAGACTGTGAGTGTTCTTCTTCTTCAACCATGATACCTCTCAAATCAATGAGTAATATCTCTTAGACTTCGATCAATACTATGCGTCGCTGGCCGCATCTTCTTCAGCGGCTGCTTCAGCACAGGCCACGCCTTCCAATCTCAGTTTGCCTGGAAGCTCCGACTTCGGCGATGTGGCGTATGTAGATGAAGAAGACCGGAAGCCGAACGTAGAGTATCTGGACTCGTTGAATGAGTATCGGAAACGTTCGCGTTCTGGGGAGGACGATGGGGCAAACGCCAAATCAAAGGCGGTGAAAATCGATGATGGGCTTAACGGCTACGGTTATATCCCTGAGACTGGAATACTTCCCAATGTCAGTGGGGCTATCGTGGTTGATAGCTTGCAGCCACTGCCACCGGAGGACGATCCTATCGTATATGGTGCGTCTGTTCTTTCAATGATGATCAACAACTTTCTGATCACTTTGACAGTGAACGGGAAAGGGGTGGCATATTCGAGCGTGACGGAGGAAGACCACGATTTGATGACTCCTGACGAGTATACTGCTTTCTTCGAGGTCATGCAGGCGCGCTCTTGATCCCGAGAGACCATACCTTCATATAAATCGTCACACCCATGTATAACAGCCCTGTACCTACGTACGACTAATACATAGATTATTGAGGGGGCAACTCGTTATTGCCCCAACCGGACGATGTTTGCAGCTTTTACAAGGATGTAGAAGGGAATAGCTGGAAAGTATGCGATGTCAGAGGTGAAGATTCGGGTGGCTGGTGATACATACAGATCCCCGCGTTCCATACCAGGCTCCTAGAACCCATGAGTTCAGCGAGCTATCGCGGACGGAGTGGATATACAACAGACCTAAGAGACCCTTGTAGCGGAGAATTCTGATTCGCATAGATGGTGTTGTACAGAATTCGCAAAACAATGCTACAGGATGAAACATCGCTCAGGTCATGATGATGACATGGGTAATATAGACGCACTAGGAGAGAGCCAATGTGTTCAATGTTTGAGAGTCCACTTTGGCAAAGTTACCGACAATGACGGCAGCGGTCCATAGGGGAAAGGCTTCATTTCCGTTCTAATGAGGATCACAGAAATATGCAATTTCCATGGGATAACCAGAGTTACAAGACTTACCAAGTGGGCAGCCTCCAGCCGGGCGGCCTTCGCAGCGATTTCGGGAGAAACCTTTTTTTCATGGAGACGTGCCACATTGCCGCGCGGATGTATACTGCATGCAAATACCAGTCAGACTCTGGGGCTACTCCTGATAATGAGAAATCACGCACTTATTGAATGATCCAACAGATCTTTTGACAAGCAAAGCCTGGAAAGTACTTGAGTGCAACCAGCTTGTATGCCACTTTCTCGTTTATAATATCACCTTGAGGACGTTAGGGTAGAACCCGACAAACCAGACCACTGGTATAGAGTACAACGACAGCGGTGAAGAGAGTGATAAAGACATGATGCAGGAGGGTCACTCTGTCACTCTACTTCAATTGAAAGGAAGGTGGCAGTTCAAGTTCAAGGGTGGCAGACCATGGCATTGAAGACCGGCTTTATGCCGCGGCCGGACCACGATCTGATAGGATCTGATGTACATATCAACGTATGTCAGGAACCAGTGCCTACATAGTACATATTTGACTGCATATGTGTCGAAAGAAAGAGATGGAAGCTAGATCAAGGCCAAGGTCTGGAATGACATACTTAAGAGTGTTGCGTGGCGTTTGTCGAAGAGGCGAAGTTGGTGGATGGATTGGTGGAAGGGATGAAAAATGAGTAAAACGAGGGATAAAATTAGCAGACAAACTTTGGCACCACTAGAAAAAAAATACAGGGCCGGCCGCCGAAGTACTAGTGACTGTCCCGGTTCGGATCGTAAGTGTCGCAACCTACTGCTGCGAGCCACGTAGTCCTGTCTTGTTCGCGGTGGCAGAGAACACTATTTTCAGAGCCCAGACACTCCCCAGATGCACATCCGCCACCAGCACCGACCCCGCCGCCGCCGATGCTCCACACCCTGCCACTGTCTCCGAAGCCGAGGCTCGACGGATCGGGAAGACAGAGCGAGTGGCCGGCGGGGGAGCCAGGGTGAGGCAGACAAGGGAGAAGCTGAGGTAGAGTAGACGCCGAGGATGCGTAATGGTAGACCCGGATGCGCTGCGCTGAGCTGAGGTTCGAAGCGAAGAAGGAAAGAATGTGCTGTTTGAGTTCGGAGGGCAACTGGAGGAATGGAGAGTTCAATCGCCGCGTGTCCGCATATGTTGACACGTTGCTGGCAGACGGTATGCAAGAGCAGGTCTCGCTGCATGGTGGGATACTTTGCAGCCGCACGTCATTGCCAAGATCCAGAGCGTAGTTTAGGAGAAGCGGCCGCGAATATCGAAGCAGTCGCAGGGCGTCTTGTTGCGTTTCACGTTTGAGATGGGTATTTCTCATCAATGTCAAGGTCAGGAAACGCAAGGCTTCCTTCGACTCCTCGACTGCTTCATCAAGATTGTCGACTTCCCCTTGGTTAGAGTAGAGATTGACCTTTGTTAGACGGTAGTTGTGGCGGTAGATGCTTTCAACTATCTCGCTCACTCCAGGAATCCCAAGTTGGTTCATGTTGCAGGAGAAGGAATCAAGTTGACAATGGAGGGTCGAAGATAGAAACTCTCGGAGATATGGGACTGATTTCGAAGTAAGGCGAGTGGCCGTGAGATTGAGCGACCGCAAAGTAGGGCACTGAAGTGACGGGACGAAGTTTTGAACAAAAGAGTCGGAAAGACTGTCGTTAGAGGCCAGGTTCAAAGTCTCAATATGGGAAGTGTTAATGGCATGGGAGAAAGCAGTGAATGCCGAGGCGTCATCCGTAAAGCAATTCTGATATAATTTTGAGCAATACAAGAATGGAAATATTTGCAAGGCACTACGCACGTTGGGCAGATGCAAAGAGCGCAGGTGTAAGTTGTTTTTCATGTATTCCGTAATGGCCAACAACCCCGTGTTCCCTATCTCATTTGACCCAAGATTTATCTCAGATATAGGATGCCGCCGTCCAGCCGCAGACGCAAGGAATTTGAACAGAGTAACACAACCGTCATCGCCGAGTTCGTTGTAGGATAAGAGTAATTTGTGAACGACACGACGTCCAGCAATCTCAGAAGCGATCCTCTCTGCACCTATTGAGCAAGCTCAATCAGTAAAACTCTTCGTATTAGACAAACCAGCATAAG
This sequence comes from Asterophora lycoperdoides, assembly GCA_018850815.1. Taxonomy (NCBI): domain Eukaryota; kingdom Fungi; phylum Basidiomycota; class Agaricomycetes; order Agaricales; family Lyophyllaceae; genus Asterophora; species Asterophora lycoperdoides. The sequence goes on from JABCKJ010000033.1 coordinate 38,118, forward strand.
TACCTTCTGCTGAATGAAGGTGTCTGTCGTGGAAGTCCACTTGAGCTCTGCTGGCGAGTGTGACACGGGTGGTAGTCATGCTTAGTTATAGTGATGGAAAGTATGTATATAGGAGCAAGGGCCGAAGATGAATTCCAGGACGGAGAACACGATACGCGTCGCGTCGTGAAAACAGGACGACACCGAGAATGTCGGGTCTGTGTTTATTTGTTTTTCACGGCTCGGACGCTAAACAACACCTTCCTCACTCTCTGCCTCTCTCTGCCGCTGTTCTCACTGATTGTTGAAGCGACCTTGAATTAGAGCTGAATATGTGATTAATCGTACAACGGGAGCTCTCTTACTAGGAATTTGCCCACCCATCTCGTGACTGCAGAGCAACGTGTCACTGTTTCAATGGGAGCGAAAGTCTACTGCAATCTCCTCGGTAGAACAGTACACATGGGTTTCCGATATTCGAGAAGTACTGCAAGCATTATCAGGTGGTCGTTGAACGTTGAATCGCATTCGTAAATTGGGAGCCTGGCTGGGCCTGGGTCCTCCATGGGCAGTATGACTGTATGGATACGCTAATTCCCATGTCCATACCACTGTGCTGATACGGGCCCGATTACTCAGTACAGCTCAAGCAATTACATTCGTCTTATAGGTAAAAACATGCTTTCCGCTATCATGATTTAGGTCAGCGAGGGTCAGCGTCATAAATAAAATTGATGATTTGGTACATGACATCATCACTCCTTGAGTCTCTCGTCCCCGGCTACCTGCTTCCCAGCAACCAATTCTCAATACAGCTGTTTCAATCGTGTGGGAGACACAATGTCGGCTCGGTTGAACATTCGTGGAAAGTATATGGTATCGCTTCGCTGCTTTGGACAGTGGGATTAGTATTTCTGACAATTGTTTGCGACAGGCTACGGTAGGACTGGGCACCATTGTGATATCATTAGGCGCAATGTACGTTATGGGAAAGGATACAAAGAAGATTGAGGGTCATGACTCGCCATACAGTGAGTGCCAATACCTTGCCGGTTGACTTTCGATTCCACAGCTCATGATTTCTTACTTCTTCTCGGGATAGAGCATCACGATGCATTAGGTGGATCTGACGTGCGGATGAATTCGTCAGACGTTGCTGCTGCCGTGTCAGTTCCGAAGCCTGGAAGGGAAAGATTGCACCACCAATCGGAATCAGAATGATCATGTCTGAGCCCAACTTGTACTCGTATCTTGAGCTGAATAAATTTAGGTCATAGATTACATCGAAAGTTGAACCATGTACGTGAATCTGTGTAAGCAAATACATATATGAATACGACGTGAAGTGAAATGCAGGCTGCAGTGCCCGGAGGGAATGTAGCTAGGTATCGCAGATGGTGAGAAAGCGTGTCATTGCAAGTGAATTCTGGTCAGGGGTATGGGTGTGCATTTCGAGACTACCACCAAGAGTTTGCGACGCGCCGAACGATTTTTTCGACGAGTTGCACGCAACTCTCGAAAGTAGAACGTCTCTGAGACCTCTTCGACGCTTGGCGAGGACCAGAGAAGCCGCGAGGCATAATCGTGCCCTGATTGAATCTCCTCCGCTTGGCTGGTGGTTGAAACTCGTCGGACTCCTCGCGGTTGTGGTTGGTCGCATTCAAGGTAGTGTCATGACTGGAAGTTCTGTGTGCCTGATCATTGGCGGGTGCGTCGGCCCGGGGGCGTTTAACGCAAGCCCGGGGAATAGCATAGTCGTACCCGCGAATGAGAGGTGGTCTGAAGTATGGGCGGATCGCCGACTTGCGCTGTCCCTCTTGCCTCTGTGTGCCCATTGACATCATCAATTGATTGTGCGAGGCAAAGCCGCTCTGGTTCATAGATGGCAGGTTGGTAGATGGAAGGCTACTAGTATGGGAGGGCACCTCAGGGTACGAAATGACCGGTGGAACAAAATTTGGGAAGTAGAATTGCTGAACAAGGTGGGGCTGCATCGTGGGCTGACCGAAGACAAATGGCGGATATTGCGCCACTAGGTTGTCAACTTGTGGCGTAATCTGAGAAGTGTATATTTCTGCGGGATCGATGTGCTGTTGATTCTAACATTGGTATATTAGCGTTATTATCATGTAATGTGAGTGGAATTACCATTGGGCTCGAACCGAACGCCGCGGACTGGGTATTTACCATGCTTGCCTGGCCTTGAGACACTTGAGGCATTGAGAGAAAGGAAGGAGGAATGCCCGGCATATTCACGTATTGACTCGGCGGCATTATCTGCATTGGATCAGCGTCTCCCTGAGTACCACTTGCAAAGTGCGAAGGTTCCGGCGGCGCAGTTAAATCCTGCATGGATACATCTTCCAGCAGAATTGAAGACAGGCTGTGCATAGAGACATCGTTCAGGGCAATTGAAGACATAACAACGTCGGGGTTTGAGGATGCATGAGAGACGCGAGAACAGGAAGGGAGATAGGACGAGGCAATCTCTTGCTTTTGTGCCGGCCTATATTCAGGCACCCGGATTGTGGTTCTGGGAGCAGGCTGCGTCGAAATCTGCCTGAAATGCGATCTGGCAGGGACGCTGGGCTCCGGGGTGCATGGCTGAGTTGCAACGCCCCTGTGTACTGGCTCGGGTGTTGAAGGCCGTGTCGGAACCGGCGATCTGGTAGGGGCACTGGCTTCCGGGGTGCATGGCTGAGTCGCAACACCGCCATGTACCGGCGTCGACGGCCGCGTCAGTATGTTTGAGCATCCAACTTGAAATCGCTCAGGCTGTGGAAGCGAGGGCCTTGTCGCAACACGTGGAGAAGTTGAAGATAGAAGTACAGTATGTGGGTCAGGCTGTACTTGGACTTGGTGGGCGCCTGTATCAGATCTGGGATGATGTGAGATACATTGAGAGGTGAAGGCGAAAGTGCCTACCTTAGCCCGATCGGAGTATGCTGCCCCATTATCCTAGCGATTTCATTCGCCAGGTTATCACGTTCCAACTGAGGTGACCTAGCCGAAGCTCAGGTCAGAACAGTTGACTTATGAAAGATATAAAATGGCATACCTGAGAGGAGTGTTGGTAAAAGGGTTGAATGGTTCGTCTGTCCACTGAAAATGTGAGGTGGGGCCCGACCCATTCTGTGCGGCAGGCATCCAGTTCGTAGTAACCCTGCCATGGGTCGGTCCATACCCGCCGGTGCACCAAGGGGGATTTTTCGAGGATCGTGGTGCCGACGATGCGGGAGTCGAAGCCCGTCTCCTGCTATTAGTGGCCTTGGATTGGTTGGAGAGGGTCGTTGGAGGAGCACCATCTGGCGACTGGCGAAAGACGGAGGGCTCGGAACGCGCAGGGAGTTGTTGAGCAACGGTCATTAAAGGAGAATCAATCGTCCCCAATGTGGCATTTATCGCTGGCGGGTTGAGGTGGTTACTGTGCATTGTCGATTGTGGTTTAGACTGTCCCTTAACCATGCTGTATTCTGGATGAGAGGCAGTGAGAGCTCGAGCAGATTGGGGGGACCGATATGAATGAAGTTCAAATCCTGAGTGGTAGGAGAGAGAGGAATTATGTGAGAAGAGAGAGGTTGTGCAAACGTGCCAGCTAATGTCGGAGTAACCTTCGGTTACGAACAATGGGACGCAGGGGGCGGCCATTCTTGGCCTGATTTGTGTGTAGCCATGTGGCGTGCCGCTTTGATAACGCAGACGATATATGACAATTTCATTACTATCCGTCCGGTTTGACTCTGTCGTTGCAAGGGATAGATCTCCAGTAGTATATAAATGATTCAACCGAAACAGCTAGCGTTTTGGCCGGCCGATGAACGCCTTGATTCGTGGATTGTCTAGTCCAACTTGGACAAACTCGGAAAAAACTTGGAAAACGAGTTTGTAAATTGTCAGTGATTATTCTTTTGCGTTCTCGTTTTACATAATAAAAAAGACAAGGGTTCTATATATCGGACTCAGCTCAGAGCTTGAAAAATGCGCGATGAGGCGTAACGGTTGTATTGATTGTCGGTGACGTCACTATTGCTCGGAAGATCTGCTTGAGGTGCTTGAGATCATAGGTTTGTGCTCAAGTTACAAGTATGCGGCACCAACGACGTATGTGAGTGTGTTATGGAAACAAAATACACTGATGACTGCATGGCATGGCATAGCTGAGAAGTACAGAAGATACAGTTAACAAAGAATATCATGCTACATAGATCCATAACCTATGATCGTATCGTACAAGTATGAGTACAGTCGTCTTGATATGCCACGTGTGCGTGTATGAAAAGTCCAAAAGCTGAAGCAAAAAATGAAAAATAACATATCCTCGAATCTAAAGCCGCTCGAGCGGCACCCTGCACATTGGACACGTCTGGTTATGGACTAGCCATCTTCCCAGACACCTTTCGTGGAACGCGTGTTTGCACAGAGACCCAAGCTGCCCGATCTCACCACTTTTGAACTGCGTCAAACAGATTCCGCACTTGTCAACAGAAGTATCCATGAGCGCCAGCTTCAGCTTCGTACGACCATCCTTCAGCGTTCGCCGTCGTTGGATCTGAACAGTACCAATTAATGGGATATTTTGTACAGGAGGCGCCATCGCAGGTAACATAGGTGCCGGAGGTAGTACTGGTTCGTGTACAGGCCGAGTGGACACTGCGGGTCCGATGAACTCTGAGAGGAGAACAAGGGCCTGCAAGACAAGGTTCTTGATGTGTGGGATGCAGAAATATCATGACTACTCACGTCATAGTTAGTTCCATCCCCGCGATCTTCTGTGTCGCCAATGCGAGAAACAAGAAGATCGAGGTCTGTAACTTCTGAGTACGGTGCGGATGCAAAGGGCCGTGGCCGAGGGGGCGCCGCTGCATTAAAACCTGCATTCCGAGAAGTAGAGGACGACGGGGGTGCAGAACCATCTGTGACAGAGGGCACCGGGGACATGGTGGAAGCTGCACGAGGCGTCATTTCCTCATGCACACCCTGCCTCAGAGGAAGAGGTAGTGAAGAAAGATCCGAGAGGGAATCTGCTAAAAGCATAGAAGAGGCACTGGAAGCAGGGGAATGTGTCACCGTTGCTTCAACAGCTACATCCTGGGGTATAGGAGCGAGCGGGAAATCAGAATCGTCTGCGACAGAGCCCGACACTACTTGACACGTTACAGGAGCGGGACGAGCTCCTAATTCATGTCGTCTAGGAGGAAGAGGCGGTAGAGGAAGATGTGGGAGTGAATCTGCCAAGAGCACAGAAGAAGTACTGGAAGCGGCATTAGATTCCGATGTTAGATGTGTCTGTTCGCGTATCCGAGGTATGAGCGAAGTAGAAATCAAAGGATCTTCGACTACTGAACCGTCATCGAGATCGATAAGCAAGCCCTCAGGACAATGTGACCCAGTGACGGGCGAAGGGTGATGGCCCGTATATGTAGAGTCTACAACCGGTGGCTCTGGTGGCCGAGGAAGAGGTCTTCCAGGGTAATGACGACGAAGCATGTTTGGTGATGATTCGTCGCCGGGGTTGGTCGGAAAAACCGTCCCTGTACTCAGATGTGTGGATGGGTGATCAAGACTTGTTCCAGGCACGAGGAAACGTTGTGGACGAGGGATATCAATACTAGTAGACCTTCGATCGTTCATATTCAACACCGAAAAAGAGTGGATGACCTCCGTGGCCGGGAGAGGCCTATCGGAGGGCACGATAAGTGTCTCCGGGCGAAAAGGCGTGGGCGGAGCATCAATGGGAGTCGATGGTAGAGTGGAAGGTAGTGGCGTGGACAAGGCTTGCTGCAGACTGGTATTTGATTCCGGCCCTTCTTCGATACTCGAATAGCGCCACGAATCGTGTCCAAGGGGAGAAGTACCTTGAATTTGAGGCTTCTTTTTTGGCGGTGGTGGGGGAGGCGGTTTTCGTGTGCGAACAGAAGTAAGCACGGGACCTTGCGGGACGTCTATAACAGGCGGAGGGGGAGGCGGAGATCGTTTAGGTCGTTTTATCGCAGGCACTGGAGGTACCTTCCGATCTCTAAGTGATAGTGGATGAAGCGAAGAGGTGGGCGCCTGAGATGAGGGTTCGGCATTGCCGATAGGTCTGCCATAGGTTAAGCTTTGGCTTCGAGTCGGCGCTGGTTGTAGCGTAGGTTTGGGTCTGTCCGTAGACGGATCAGCGGGAACAGTGCTTGTAGATGGTTCAGAGTTGACCAACTCCCAAGTGTCCAAGGAGTCTAAATCTCTGGGGGCTTCAGTCTCGCGCTCTTTGCCCTTGAATGACAGGAGTCTCCGCGAAAGAGAACTCTCGCCCCTGTCAGCCTTGCTAGAAGAAAAAAATAAGGACGTTGTTGACATGGTCATCTTCAGCGACGTAGCACTTGAAAAGGGCGAAGAGCGAGAGGAATACGGCGAGCAGTTGGGAGATGGGTGTGCAGACAGAGCCCGTTCACGCTCACGCTCATGAACAGCCCTGGGTCGATAGGGAAAGAGGGTACGAAGGGGTGACAAGGACAAATGCCCCCGTTTCGTGGTATCTTTGATAGCCTCGGACTCGGCGTCGTCTGCGTCTAGGTCCAGCAAGGTGACACCGCTTCGCTTTATGGGACGACCTCTAACCGGAATCTCAGTCGAAGGATCCTCTTCGTGGCAGTTGCAATCACGCCGGACTACTGGTTCAAGGCGGCTACTAGATGCAACAGGGTCCTTTGGCTGGGGTTGAAAAGAGTCCATTTCGATGATCTCGAGTGACCAGGCATCGGACTCTTCAGGATCGTCAATGACCGCCGGTCTACTGGAAGAAGATGTAGGAGAAGTTTCGTGGGATGAAGAAGGCAGTGGCAATGTCAATGGAAGGACCGGGGGACTGTCAATCGCTGTCGCTGGCGAAACAGTCAAGATCGTCGAGCTATTAGAGTACGGTGCCGGTACCGGAGAAGAGGAAATCGCTTCCAGAAACGATGGAGGCGGGTAATCTGGATATGCTTTCAGGGTTTTAGCTCTTAAAGTTCAACAGTTCCAGCACAGCACAACGCGTTTCAAAGACTCACCTTCATTCCCGGGCCCATACCCTTCATCTCGAGCTCTCTCTTGGCGTCCAGGACGTCTTCCTCCACGATTTCCAACAAGGTTCCGCCAGGGTCGCGGGCCAGTGTTGAATCTTGGATCCTCCTCGGACCAAGGGTTCCTCTCCTGCCCTTGCCTCGGGCGATTCCTTGCATTCTTCGGCTTGGCTTGACGAACCCGTCCCGCGTTGTCTGGGGGCACGAGAGTAAGCTGGCCATGATGGGTGATACCATGCGTCAGGTAAGGAGCAATATGAGCTGCGTCCGTGGCTCTTTGCGATGGCATGGGGATGGTCAGAGTAAGACCCAAGGCTGCGACAGACCATGTGGGGCAAGACAGGCAATGTATTTGGTCTTGTTTTAAAACACCCATGCGGGCCGCTTGATTTAAAAGTGGCGCAGTCAAGACTCAACAATGACATTGCATATAACTTTCCCATAACTTTCCCGGAGCTTCATATACTACTAGTAACTCGCGAGCGGCCAAGTTCTGAGCGTTTGAATCCTCCTCTCGAAGTGAGCAACTTACCAGAAATCTGCCCCCGTCCCAAACCACCAGGGCTTTGTCACCGAGGATGGGGGATAAACTTGGAGCTTGAAGCCCTGCTGCTCAAAGCCCCAAAAGGCCCAAAGTTTTCGGCGAGACCCCGGGTCCGCTGATACAATATGAGGAGGAAGGGAAGTTACACCACACCAAATAACGACACCACCGAACTTGAAGGACATTGATTCGATGGATATGAATTGCTGAACACGATATGAATACAAAATTACAGGGATATGGAAACGTCAGTGCAAAGCGAGGTATAGTTTCGGACGAGCGTGGGGGCCTTGATCTATTATTGATCTAGGTGAGAGGTGAAAGGAGTGGGGCTTAGGTGGGTAAGTATGACCCTGAATGAGTCACGGTGAAGATATCATAGCGATATTGTATCCGTACTACCCGCTGCAACTGGGCGCGCAGTCCTAAAGGCGCTGCGCTGCGCTGCTATCGAGGAGGTCCACTGCGAGAGAAATGAAGTTATAGGGTGAAAGTCCTTGAACCTTCTGCGTCAACAGATCATAAATACTCCTCGAGATGATGCACAGTGTGGCAGCAATAATGTCACGCTGTTGGGCGTGTGTCATAGGTGTGCGGTCCTTCGCCCTGTTCGTCAGCCAAGTGGTTGTAGAAAGCTGTCCGTTCGCCAAGGGGCATTGTTGCAAATTGAAGAGAGAGACTTCGAGCGGATACGGCGAATCCGTCTGGAGCAATGACTGGTGGGAGATCGAGATCGCGCTCGTTTCATTACGCGGGAAGTCGTCGCCGTATACGGTGCCGACCCCATCGATACAATATGGAACACTGGCATAAGTCCTGACTTGTCGTCAACCGTATCCTCTAGTTCATCGGCCGTGATACTGACACCATCTAGCAAGGATTCTGCGGCCTCGATGGCCTCCTGCTCAATGGGATCGTCTGGCAGATCGGCAACAGGCAGGCTCGGTGCACAGACGTTGGAGCCGGGGACCCCATTCCTCCATGTCTCTATCGAGTGGTGAAGGCTGACGTGCAATGGCTCTGTGTGGTAGTCTGTGTGGTAGAAGAGTTCACCGCCGTCTATGGGCTTGTCTAGTACGTCATCAAAGCTGCCCCCTCCTGTCCCCTCACTGAAAGAGTCCCTATCTTTCAGCCTTGGGGTTGCAGGAGTTGCCATCCCAGAGCTGCCAAACAAGACCCAGAATGAGTCGAGACGATTGGAGGGAATCGAGGTCACGTACAGGTACTGAGCGGGTCCATCTGCAGAAGGCAACGGTATAGCGACGTGAAGTGCAGCGGTGACTGAGTTAGGAGAGGCGTCCCCTGGCCTGAAGAGCGTCGATTAGGAACACGACAAAAACGTTGAAGGTGAACGCGTACATGTTAAGTGGGAAGCTTATGATGTATCCTAAATCGTCAAGTGCCTCAAGCATCTCATCCTTCGAAATCATGTTCGTGGAAGGGCGCTGATGCGACAGCGGCGATGGCATGGGAGAAGGTGCTTCAGTCAATGGATTGCCCTCTAGAGCGCGCATAGTGAGATTTCAGCGCGGGGCCAAGGAGAGCAGGCCACATACGATGCGGGAAAAGGTGGGGAGACCTGGACATCCCAAAGCCCCACCCTTATAGTCCCATGCCCCGGCTCTCGACGGAGATGGGCCTGCGGAAGCTTATATGTATGGAAGGAGATGAGGGAAAGAAGAAAAGAGACAAACGCGAGAAAATATTTGGTTCTCGGCCTTATGACTCCTGCACCGCCTACATAAGTACAGGGATATATGTACCGTGTTGGGTTACCTATCTCGCAACTTCGAGAACTTTCGATAGCATCCAGCGTACGGTCACCAAGATGGATTTTGATTCAGCGCGATCTTAACTTGCAGCGGCGCAGGCGCGGCTTGGGGCACCGGCAAAGACATGGATGGCTGCAGTATACATCCTTTGAGATACTTCGGAAAAGGCGCTACAGGCTCACATATTGGTGCAGAGTTGATTTTCAAAACCGCAAGCAGGCCGTGGATAGAGTACGTACTCCCACAATCAACAGGTGAACGAGATCTGAGGCTGGAAAGAACGGACGTGCACCTGCCTCGACCACTACATACTTACCAGACACCAGCTAGAACAATGAAGTACAGAGAATTGAAGCGACAAGTTGCAACGAGATTATATGGATGTCGAGTGACGGTAATACTATACTGTTAGCGCCACCGCTTTTATTTGTTCATTGTTTACTTCTACGTGGCCATCCCGAGAGTCGCATTTATCAGTTTTAACTCTGTTCCGGGCGACACCTTCTCCGACGAAACATTCCCTTTCCAACATGCTGAACTTTGAGGACGTCGAGGAGCGCGATGGTGAGTCGGTTCCAGCAAAAATTGACGAATTTGGTTCACAAGATTGCTTTACAGGTGTCCGATTGTCGTGGAACGTCTGGCCGTCGTCTCGCATAGAGGCGACGAGAACTGTGGTCCCAATTTCTGCTCTTTATACACCTCTGAAGCTCCGAGAAGATCTACCGCCTGTTCTGTACGAACCAGTTGCCTGCAAACCGCCCTGTCGCGCGATTCTCAATCCCTACTGGTAAGGGCCACAGCTTTCGTTCTTTACATTTCAGATATTGACCTATTCTCAGCCAAATCGATATCCGTGGCAAGCTGTGGATATGCCCATTCTGTCTCTCGCGCAACGCGTTCCCACCCCATTACAAGGACATCTCCAACACGAACCTGCCCGCCGAACTGCTGCCAAAATATACCACCATCGAATATACACTCGCCCGCCCTGCCCAGGTCCCGCCTATCTTCCTTTTCGTGGTCGACACATGCCTCGACGAGGAGGATCTCAAGGCACTGCGTGACGCTCTCGTCGTCAGCCTCAGTCTGATCCCGCCCTATGCCCTTGTCGGTCTTATCACCTTTGGAACCATGGTGCGTGTGTTAGTCGATATGTGCCGAACTTTTATTGACATCTGAACAGACGCAAGTACACGAAATTGGATATGCAGAGTGCAGCAAGTCGTATGTGTTTCGGGGCGGAAAGGAGTACTCGCCGAAGCAGATCCAGGACATGCTTGGCCTCAGCTCGCAGGCCCGCGCTGCACCCCGCCCTGGCCAGCCAATGCCCCAACAGTCGTTCGGTGCCGCCCGCTTCCTAATCCCCGTCCAGCAGGTCGAGTTCCAGCTCACCGGCATTCTGGAGACCCTCGCGCGTGATCCATGGCCAGTCGAAAACGATAAGCGTGCTCTCCGCTGCACAGGTGTTGCGCTGAGCGTTGCCGTTGGTTTGCTGGAGACCACGTACCCCAATACCGGTGCGCGTATCATGTTATTTGCCGGTGGTCCTGCCACAGAGGGCCCAGGCATGGTCGTAAGCAACGAGCTCAAGGAGCCTATCCGTTCACATCACGATATCGATAGGGATAGCGTGAAGCACTTCAAGCGTGCTACCAAGGTATGTGACAATATTGTGAGGCCTCAGCACCATTTGACACGTCTCTCAGTTCTATGAAAGCCTCGCCAAGCGCGCCTCCAACAATGGCCACGCCATTGACCTGTTCGCCGGCTGTCTCGACCAGGTCGGTCTTCTTGAGATGAAGTCGATGCCCAACTCGACCAATGGTGTTATCGTGCTCTCCGACTCCTTCGCTACCTCAATCTTCAAACAAAGCTTCCTCCGTATATTCAACAAGGACGAACAGGGCCATCTTCAGATGGGATTCAATGCAACTTTCGATGTCCAGGTATGACCCTCAATTCTCACTTTCCGCCATTGCTGATCATTTCCCAGACCACCAAAGAGCTCAAGGTCTCGGGTCTTATTGGTCATGCTATCTCGGCCGGGAAGAAGTCAGCATGCGTTGGCGAGACGGAGATTGGAATCGGCCAGACTTCTGCTTGGAAAATCAACGCAATCACCCCCAGCACCTCCACCGCCGTATACTTCGAGGTTGTCACTCCTGCTGGCCAGCCTCTGCAACAGGGATCCCGTGGTCTCATTCAGTTCATTACACATTACCAGCATGCGTCTGGCCAGCAGAGGCTCCGCGTCACCACCATCGCTCGCAATTTCGCCGAGGCTGGGTCGCCCAGCATCGCCGCTTCCTTCGACCAGGAAACTGCTGCTGTTCTCATGGCCAGGATAGCCGTGTTCAAGGCGGAGATCGACGATTCGCCTGATGTGCTCCGTTGGCTAGACCGCATGCTCATCCGTTTGTGCCAGAAGTTTGCCGACTATAGGAAAGAAGACCCCACATCCTTCCGCCTCAGCGACAATTTCAGCATATACCCGCAATTCATGTTCCATCTACGCAGAAGTCAATTCCTGCAGGTGTTCAACAACAGCCCAGACGAAACCGCTTTCTACAGGTAAGTTTTTGTGTTCGCAATCGGGTCCTTGTGGGATTAACAAGCCCTGTCAAGACACATCCTAAACGAAGAGGACGTCAACAATTCCCTAATCATGATCCAGCCCACACTGATGTCGTACACTTTCGACACACCGCCGCAACCCGTTCTCCTCGACAGCGTATCTATTAAGCATGATGTTATCCTTCTCCTCGACACGTTCTTCCATATCCTTATCTTCCATGGCGAGCTGGTGGCGCAATGGCGAAAGCAAGGCTATCAAGAGCAAGAGGGCTACGAAAATTTCAAAGAGTTGCTAGAAGTTCCCATTGCAGACGCTCAGGTACGTTGCCGACCGAGACATATTCAAATCTGATGATTGGCTCCGTACACTAGGATCTCCTTGTGGACCGTTTCCCGATTCCCCGTTACATTGTCTGCGATCAGGGTGGCAGTCAGGCGCGCTTCCTATTATCCAAACTCAATCCATCGACAACGCATATGTCGGCACCCATGTATGGCTCGACCCCTGGCGCGGGAGCCGGACAAGCCATTTTCACAGATGATGTTAGCTTGCAGGTATTCATGGAGCACTTGAAACGCCTGGTGAGCACGCCATCTTTACTTCGATTTCCGACATCTTGTTCACTTGGCCCACCTGTGCTTCTCTTAGGCTGTCGGGGCACAAACGAATTGATTTGTACCTCTCTCCCTTTGCCATTCTGTTATCGTTTCTAGACCTTGTTCTGTCTGTTGTCTGTCAAAACATATTGGGCGTGTATGTCTTCAGTTCGTACATTCTCGAATACTGAGCTAGAGTCTTTTTCGTCCAAAGCGTAAATAACCCAACGCTTCAACGAAGAGCCAGCGCCGGCCACGAATAGCCCGAGCAGATTATAAGTAGGGTCTGTTTGAGGTCTGTTCTTACCCACGGGCCGCTGGAATCGCGACGCGCTGAGTCGCTGACGCGCTCGTGTGAGACGGAGACCCCCCATTTGGCATTCACTGCTCTACCCGAAGAAAATCGATCAGAAATCAACCTCCCCAGGGCCCCAAACAATGCTTAGGTGGAGCGAGACTACAGCATGGCGGCGGCGTTGCTTTCTCCGGTCCACAACAACCGAGTGCATGCTTCTAAAAATAGCCCTTTGGCGTCGAAGGCTGCCTAAATCCGGCCTAGCCTAAATATACGAGTGGCGCATGGGCTCGTTTGGGTGATGTGTGAATGGGCTTCACGTCCTCTTGTTCTATATGCATATGCTCAGCTATGGCCAGTTGTAGTGACAATGGCGACTGATAGCGCTATCGCTATCGGTGTCGCATTGGTGCATCTCATCACGGTGATATGGATTTTCGAGAATCGAGGAGTCCATCCTTCTCACAGAAGCCTTATAATAAGCTGTGGATCCTACTGGTCGGAAGCCGACCTGGGTTCTCAACTCCATCCAGTGCGACACTATTCCTGATGGCAACCTCTCTCCCCGACGGTGGGCTCCCCAAGTCTGTCGTGTCCGAGAAGGCCTCTGCGAAGGAGGCTGATCGCGACTCCTCCATCTCGAAAGAGAAGTTTGATAGCTCGGTGGAGGCCGATGACGTTGACGATGACGATAAGGTTGTCTACCTCAAGGGCGAACCCGTCGTTACAAATGGTCGAGACGTTTCTCGTTTCTTGGTTGACATTCGGGACGATGGCGACAATGCTCTAACCTTCCGTTCGCTTGTCCTCGGGACAGTACTGGCGGGCCTAGGAGCAGCACTGGAACAGGTGTGTCTTCTCTGTCCTCTCACATTTTTTTCTGGCTTAATCGGCGATGTCATCTCGTAGATTTATCAGTTCAAACCTATCCAGATGAGCGTTTCGACAGTCTTCCTGCTGCTTGTTATATACACCCTCGGAAACGCATGGGCAACGTTCCTCCCTCGCAGATCATGGGTGGAAGGCACTCGGTTCCATCGTCTGGCACCCATCTTTCATTTCATTAATCCCGGAGTGTTTAGCTTGAAAGAGGTCAGTACATTCCATTGGGGATAGGAGCTTCAAGTGCTTACGTCTCCGAACTGGTTCCTTCGTCCAGCATGTCGTCTCGACTTTGGTGGCATCCACAGCTGCTGGTGGTAGTACCGCAGTACTGAATTTTGCTGTTCAACGGGTATGCTCGCTTTCCTTCGTCGATGTGGATCACTTTTGACGATTTTGTTCAGCTGTACTATAACACTCATGTTGAAGCATTGACTGCTATTCTCGCAACCTTTTCCACGGCTTGTTTCGGGTACGTCCTCGCAGTTTCTGCGTTATCTGCGTGGGTTTGACGTAGTCTGTGAAGGTATGGTCTAGTTGGCATCATGCGACCACTGACGGTCTATCCATCCGAAGTGGTTTACTGGGGGGTAAGAGCATTGACTCGGCATTCTGGAATATACTGAATACTAATGGTGTACACATAGAATCTCCCGACAGTTGCCGTATTTCAAAGTAAGCAATTAACAATTCCATTCAATTGACGTTTCTCATTTGCATCGACTCTAGCCCTCCACTTTGATGCTGGCGCCAATGCCAAGCGCATCAAACTTTTCTGGGCGGCATTTACTGGGATGTTTATTTACGAGGTCATCCCGTCATACATCTTCCCCCTCTTGAACGGTTTTAGCATCTTTTGCCTGGCGTCACAACATGCTTCAAAGAAGACGGTCAATGTCTTCACTAACCTCTTCGGAGGCGCAGACGGCAATGAAGGCCTGGGATTATTATCGTTGTCATTCGACTGGCAGTATATCAGCTCTGCACACATGGCCCGGCCTTTGATCCAGCAGGGTTAGTACTCATTCTCCCCGGACCTTTTTACTGAAACGCTGACGTTCTTTCAGCCAACTCTTGGATTGGATACTTCTTCTGCTATATCGTGGTTATGGCTATCTACTACTCCAACACCTGGAATGTAAGCTTTGCGTCTTTCCCAACCAAACTGTTTCTCATCGACTCTCAGTCCTTAGCCTTGCCAATGCTTTCGACATCCCTCTTCTCCGCCAATGGATCTGTATACCACCAATCTGCCGTGTTTGGTCCTACGTTTCAACTCAACCACACCGCACTCCAAGAGGTCGGACTTCCGGCGCTCACAGGCTCGAATGCATGGCATAACTTGACAGCTAATCTTGCCGTAAGCTAACATCTTCTGACACTTGAGGGCGAAGACCTCAGTCTTTGTTCAGATTGGCGGCTTAATCGCTCACGTCGTCTTGTTTTGGGGGCGTTACGCGCTAGAATCATTCAAACTTTCCCGTTCAAAGACTCAGCCGGATCCCCATTATCAGGTACGCCCACTCTTGATGCTCACAGAATGTCAGTTTAAAAGTGCATCCAGGCGATGAAAAAATATGAAGAAGCACCATGGTGGTGGTACGCCATCCTCCTCGCCCTTGCATTCTTGGCAGGTCAGAATACATATATATATATACTTACCATTGCGAAATTTCGTTCCGACGCCTTTACCTTTCAGGATTGATTGTCGTCCTCAAAGGCCAGACTACCCTCCCTTGGTGGTCCTACATTATTGCACTGCTATTGGGTGCATTCGTCACGGTAGCTACCCCCTTTGTCTTGATTGCTTACCGGGACTTACCTGCGTTCATAGCCATTCTCGACTCTTTTATATGGTCGGATGGGCAATGGCATCGCCACTCAACAACTCATGAAAATGGTTGCCGGTGTTGTTAACCCTGGACGACCTGTTGCAAATCTTTATGTGCGCCACTTTTCTCGCTTACTGATCCACACTTTCTGACTGAGAGTTCAAGTTCTCCATGTGGAGTCACGACGCTGTAATAACTTGTATCAATCTTTCCGGAGATCTCAAGATGGGCCAATATCTGAAGATTCCCCCTCGCGTCATGTTCCTTACCCAGATCTGGGGTACTATTCTCGGTGTGTCTTTACAAAGTCAATTTAGAGCCAATGTCTAACAAGCTTCTGAATCTATAGGAGCCGTTATCAATTATGGTAAGTCCAGTGAAATAGATTGTGGTCTATTTCGCTAATCGTTTGAAACAGTTGTTATGATTTCCGTCGTGGATGCTCAGCGTCATATCTTGTTGAGCCCTAGAGGAACTAACGTTTGGAGTGGTCAAGTCACCCAAAGCTTGAACAGTGGTGCAGTCACTTGGTCACTTGCGAAACAGCTGTACGGCACGAGCGGCCCATACTTTATCATTCCCATGAGTCTGCTCATTGGCATGGTTCCAACTACCATTCAGTATTTCATTTGGAAGGTTCGTAATGATGTAGTCCTGTCTGTCTTCTCCCGCTGAAAAGCTCTCCTACAGCGTTGGCCCAAGATCGGACCGGTTAAAGTCGATACCATCGTGCTACCTGTCATCTACATGGTAAGATAATTTTCACTCGACTGCTATTCAGCGTCGCTCAATGAAACTTTTCTAGTATTCTGCGTGGATGACTTCCGGTGTAAACTCGACCATTACAACCAGCATCATTGTCGGCCTCATCTCGCAGCTGTGGTTGAGGAAATACCACCCCGGCTGGTATAAGAAATACAACTACATCTTGAGTGGTGCTTTGGATGGCGGTGCACAGGTCATGATATTCATTTTGTCATTCGCGGTCTTTGGTGCTTCGGGTAAGGAGAAACCTTTCCCAAAGGTGAGTAATAACAAAGAACTTCCAACCTGCCGACGGGATACTCACGCATCCTGTTCAAAGTGGGCTGGAAACCCGGCTGTTGGGAACGTAGATTACTGTAACGGTAATGGCGCTTTAAAGCATTAACATAAAATCTTTTCCTTCGTCGATCTCGCAATCCGAGTCGTACGACCGTTCATTGTTTACTATACAACGTCCTGAGAATCAAAGGCCTTTCTAAATGCTGTCGAAGGTTTGAGATCACTTGGTGACAACTTTGGGAAATTGCACACGGATGCTGCGCTGCGGCAGTCCCGCCGAGATGATGTAGCTTAATTAATTAACTATCAACAACGCGTCCATATGTACAAATAAATCACAACGCAAATCGATCATGTTCAAGTTGAACAAATACCAACTGTCAGCAGTTCAGCAATCCTTCGCTGCGTCCTAAGCGTTCTCTTTATCCTTCTGTGTTGCAATGGTCTCAACAACACCAGATGCTTTAGAGAAATTGCAGCAATCTCTTGCCGTTATCTTCGATCAGGTTCAGACCACTCTCGCAAACCACCGCAAAAACTGTGTTGCGCTTTATAAAATTCATCAACAGGCTGGCGCTGTTACAAAGACGGGAAAGGGGGTAAAACGGACGGGCGAGCGCAAGTTCACAGACGCGTTTATCGATATGGTTAACCGGGTGTTGGTGGTCAAGAAAGGCGTTGTAACGGCGGATCGGGTGGTGAGGTTCATTGGATCATATGTGAAGTTCATGAACGAAAAGGGTGCGTGTTTATGTGTTTATGCAATAGGTATGTCATGTTTACTGAAATCTACTGCTCAGCCGCGGCAGCAAAGGCAGAAGCTCTTGAAGACCCGTCAAGTTCGGTATCTGTGCGCCTAAATGACGATCTGGACAACACTGTCGAATCCAGGTTCGTGGCGCGCCTGCTCAAGTGGCTGTTGCATGGCTTCGCCGCAAAGAACAAGAATACGCGGTATCGCACCGTATGCATGGTCTCTGAAATGATATCGCACCTCGGGGAGATTGAGTGCGTGTTGCAACTCAGCTCAATTCTACCTCATTCCAACCCGTTTTATAGCGAGGATACCTACGATATCCTTCAGGATGGGCTAATGGACCGGATTTGCGACAAGGAGCCTATTATCCGTGTGCACGCCGTCACCGCACTTTCCAAACTCGTTGGAAGTGAAGATCCCGACGAGGTTGAGGAAGGCGAGAAGACTATTCTTGACGTCGTGCTCGACGTGATGTCATATGACCTCTCTCCGTCGGTCGTTCCACCGTAGCTCGTGTTCATTTTCTCACTTGCCCCCTTTAGTGAAGTCCGGCGCTCAGCCTTGGTCAACGTCCCACTCATTCCAAGAACAATCGACGCAGTCCTGAACCGCACGCGCGACACCGATGCGTTGACGCGTAAAGTACTCTTCTCAAATGTCCTACAAACGAAAGTCAGCCACCCGCGACAACTCACCATCTCGCAGCGCGAATTGGTCATGAAGGATGGGCTCGGTGATCGGGAACCTAACGTAAGGATAGCTGCCGGGAAGCTTGCTGCAAGTTGGTTCGACATTGTCCTTGCAGAAACTGACGATGCCGAAGAGTCTACCTGGGATGGAGATGACGGGGGCGTAATGAAAGGTTTTCTCAAATTCTTGGCGGTATTTGATGTGGTGGGTCCGGGGGAGGCAGTGGCGGTCGATGCGGTGCTCTCGATATTTGTGACGAGACCCAATATCGCTGATGGCTTCATTTTTCATGGTCTGTGTTCAGATTGTATTTCGTATTGTATTTACTTACATCGCTACAGATGCTTACTGGAAGGAGCTCACACCCGAATCTGCTGTCCTCGCTCGCATCTTTATCGAGCACTGTATCGCCACAAACAACGAGACGCGTCTAGAGGGCGCATCTCTGCCTGTGGTGACTGCATTCGCCTTCATTTTGCAAGAATCCTACAACGCGTTGGTGGATGTGCTGCAGGAGGCTGAGAACATAGCGTTCTTGAATTCTGGGGAACCGGAAGACGAAGAGGAGGCAGAAAAGCGTGAGGAGAATTTGGCGAAGAAGGAAGTAATTCTCGGGGAATTGCTAAGGATGGCTCTGAAGCTGGATTATATGGACGAGATCGGGAGACGAAAGGTTTTCATTGTCATTAGTGAGTTTTTGTTTTATTTGACGTATTATTTCATCCTTAAAGATATTTTAGGGGATATGGTCGCGCACCCGGAGCTCCCGCCAGGCCTCCTCAACCCCTGCCTTGACGTTTTGAAGGAGATTCTGCCAACAGAGCGGGAGCTTATCCGTGTCGTGGTAGAGATCATCATTGACCTCCGTGACGAAGACGACCATGAGTCTAATGATGGAAGGAGCATCCTCGGGAGTCTTGTACGTGAACCTACTGTCTGATTTGCCCAAAAACCTGACAAGGTGTTTCGTCTGTTTCAGAATGACGAGGATACCACTCACCCAACAATCTCGACCAGAGAACGGTCAATGCAGCGGACTCGGCCCCTGGACGAGATGACACCTGAAGAACGCAAAGAGGCTGATATCAAGGACCTGCGGTGCCTGACTCTTTGTATTGGGATGCTTGAACGCGTTGACGGCGTAAGTTTCCTTTTCCCCTTGATATTTGGGTCGACTCAACTGCCTTTAACAGACCTTTGAAGACAATTCCACTCTCGAAGGTATTCTCGCCGATCTTATCATTCCTTCGGTGAAACGAAAGGAGCTCGCCATGCGAGAGAAGGGACTCGTGAGCCTCGGACTCTGTTGCCTTATCGCCAAGGTATGGTGCATGGCAGTCAAAAACAAATATATATATTGACCACACCGCCTCTGATCAAAGAAAATGGCTCTAAGCTCGTTTCAGCTGTTCCTCGGACAAGTGCAAAGTGCGCCCGATGACCTCAAACTGCGTGTACTTCAGCTCATCTTCGACCTCCTCATCGTGTATGAACAGGATTTCTTTGCTCGCTCGGAGGATATCGTGAGCGGCTCGGTCAAATTCTTTCATGCACAGGAGAGCTCAAGCTTTTACTTTAGGCGCAACAGATCATCAATTTTCTATTGCAATCACTCGAATCTGAGGACTCACCGGCCATCCAAGCACTCATGTGTGTGGGGTTTTCCAAGCTGCTTCTGGCGGGGTTGATAAAGGACCCCAAGGTAAGTCTAGATGCTCCATTTTGAGACTCTAATTGAAAGTCTGTGAAGGTCTTAACCTGCCTCCTCCTCATTTATGTTTCACCGACGACGTCCGCGAATGAAGAGCTACGACAATGTCTTTCGTATTTCTTCCCTGTGTATTGCTATTCCGCGCCCGATAACCAGAAACGGATGCAATCTGTAAGTTTTCTTCCCGCCCTGCCACCATCTGCTCGAAATATAACGGAGATCTCTAGATATTCATCAGCACTTTCGATCTCTTCTTGCGTGCCCAGGAAAACCTTGACGATGACCAGGAAATGATCACACCCCACCAGTTTGGTCTTCTGTTGACGGACTGGACTAATCCACTGAAGAGTGCCGAGATGTAGGTGTTACTTTCATTCCAACGTTGAGTTTCTTGATGACGTATTTCTATAGCTTGAAAACGGATGCCGGTAGCTATCATACCCACGTTGAGGTGGCTGTTGATATTCTCGCAGCCCTTTACGACTCTGAGCGATCCAGTAGGTTATTCTACCAACGTGTCTGCGATGTTCCCACTCAGTATGGTATCCAATCCAGATGAGGAACTCAAAGTGCTATGTCAGCTCCTTGGTCACCTCCACATAATACCCGGCCTGGATTTCCGTTCGATCCACAAACTCAATATCCTCCTCAAGCATCACAAAGATCAATCGCCCTTCAATGATTCCTCAGTGGACAAGATATTCGACAAGTTCCAGGCTCGATTCCAGAAACTCTTTGCGAAAGAGATTCAACGCATTGATCCTGGCAAATACCTGGACGAGGAATTCCTCGAGATCTACACGTTCATCAACGTCGACCCGCCCGATGAGAGCAAAGCGCTCGCAGACGGTGTTTTCGTTCCCTCTCGGAGTCAGAGTCTTGTACCGAGGTGACTTGAATTCATGCCTGGACGTTGATACAGCTAAGACTATGTCTAGTATGAACGACGAAGAAAAGAGCCAGGGATCGTCTTCATCGGATGATGATCGCGCAAGGTAAGGCAAATGAAACCATTTTGTGAATTGCCCTGCCCGCTCAACTTGGACCTTGTCTAGTTCTCCGACCCCGTTACCACGTAAGCAGGTCCAGGCAAAGCCAACGAGACCAGCACGCCCACCTAGGAAACGCACTGCCACGTAGGTGTACAATATTGCCTATTCTGCGATCTTTGTCTTATTGAAACCCCATTTAGTTCACCGACAGCTGAAGAGGAAGACAATAATGAGGAGGAAGACGTGATGGCAACGCCCGTTCCAAAGATTGCGACTCCAAAAAGGAACGGATCGAAGTAAGGCTTGCGGAATCTCAAGTGAAGGTTTGTCTAATGCTATCCAGACGTCTTCTCGTGCATACTCCGGGATCAGAGCCACCGACTTCACCCTTTTCCCGCCGCAAGAAGTCGAGGGTAACAAGCCCTCAGTACGTTGGCAGAGCTTACTCATCATCGTAACATCATCTGACTCTTTTCTGAGTAGGAAGTCACGAAATACCAGGAAAGGCCCTGCAACAACGGAGGAGTCCGACTCCGATGCCAGTGATGCGCTCAGCAAGCCTGTCCGGGCAGTCTCTGTCACCAGCGAGAATGACGCTGAAAGTCAGCAAGAAGTGTATGAAGCTTCCCCTTCCGAGGGCTCGGACAAGGAAGTTGAGGAGGAACTCTTACATGACGAAGAGGACGAATAGAGCCTCCTCAGGCTTTTTATCGATTTAATCTTCATTATAGGCATGCACATCTGTATCAGGACCTTCCATAGTATCATTTGTATCTCCAGTAATTTTATAGATAATCTATTGCCAACCCACTGCGGGCAACTCTGAGGCTTGTGGCCGTTGGTCGGACTCGAGGTCCGCGTACTAAGTCCAAGTTGACGCGTTTGACGCGCACACCATCACGTGCCCTCCTTCCCTCCTCTCCATCACCTGGACCAATGTCCACCAAACCTGCGTTCGTCCTCCACCACCAGTATGCCGCCCATATCGCGGAGCATGACGAGCACCCACAGAAAGCTTTACCACCAGTAATCCCTGACCTGCGGTTCGAGCCAAGCTATTTGCGCAGTATACAGCGCTACGTGACAATCCGCCTTCGACAGCTTTCCACTATCAGCGAACTCGAGGGGAAGGACGGGCACCATTCAAATCCAACCTCCAGCAATCCATCTTCCGAGATTATTGACATCAATTGGGGCCGTGTCGCATGGATAACCACCCGGGATCAGGTCATTAGCCCGTTCGTTCAAGGCGCCCTTTGGTAAGTTGAATTTGAACCAAGGGGCAAACCTTCAACTGAATGATCTCTCTAAATACAGGGCACTTGCAAGCTACTTCCTAACGCCTTTCTCAGCCCAGCTTGGAAGCCGAGTCGGCAGTTTCACTCGTTCAAAGCTCTCGTCCTCGAAGGAGGGTTCGGGAATAGGATGGCTAAGAGGATTGGTTGGTGGAGCGGGCTTGAGTACCAGTCTAGCCACTACACGGCGATCATGAATGAATGTAATTGGTGAGTCTCGTTTGTCTTTCAAGCTCTGAGAACGCTGAAAACCCGCTTTTGCTAGTTCGTATGTAACGTGCGTTTCCCTCGGATACACATATCGCACATACTTGAGCACATTCATCAAAAGCCGTATGTTGTGGTAACCTTGTTTTGCCAACGGTGATGTATACTCGTTTTTATCGACTCATAACAGTCCTTGGACTGGAAATAAATGCTAAAAGAGGGCATACACGATGCTTAAAGACCTCAGAGGATCAAGATGTTCATAAAAGTCGCCTTCATACAGGCGACCTAAGCCGCAGGGTATCGGCATCGTGCAGTGGCGCACACTCAGTAAAATGTGCTCGGTGGCAAGCAGAAATGGCTCAGAAAACGAAATCCACAGGTTTACCTGTCCTCCATGGCTAGCAGGATAACTTATCTCTTCCGTTTAACTCCCGTTAAGTACATATGTAGAAGTTAAGCAGCAGAACGAAGGCTTGAGAGATCTGAAAGGCCGGCTGATGCCGGTCGGAATGTGTAACGACCGTCACCCTAACGTTACAGAATGGTTCTTGTTCTGTTGTTTCCCTCTGAATCAGCTTTGTCGAGGCAGCAGTGAAGCTCGTTCCACACAGGACCGGAATTTCCGACCCTCCATCGCGAGCAAAAGTCCTACGCCTTTTCATTCACCTTGTGGTCCTTTCACTCAAGGCAGCAGTGAAGCTCGTTCCACGCAGGACCAGAATTTCTGGTCCTGCATCGCGAGCAGAAGTCTTATGCCTTTTTTATTCGCCCTGTGGTCCTTTGACTTCTGGGCGGTTGTCGAGGCATTGATCACACATGTATGTCTGGTCGTGTTCTAACTCTATCGGCGTTACTTTCGTCTTCACGACAGAACTTCAGGAACGGCTCCTCTTGGGACACCACTTGAAGTTTGGTACCCCTGGCTCACGACCAAAACGACTGCTGGGCCTCTCTCAAGATTCAAGACAGGACGACAAAGAGGACCGCAGGAGTGGGCGTCATTGGCTGCTCAGCCTTTAGGCGGCGTGCAACAGACTAGCCTTCGCGGGGCACTACTCCGGTTTTGTCTCATCTCATTTCATGGGACACGGTGGGCAATTCGAGTTGCAAGTGTCATCGTGGGTGTTACCAGGCGCCTTGGTCCAGCGCTCTGGCTAACTACCCACCTACTGGATCTCTTCTCGTTGGGCTTTTAGCGCTGTTCATGGGCAAAATCTTGCCTCTGGGCTTCCCTCGATCCTGCTCCCCCATGGTCTGCACATCGCCTCAGCACGCCAGCGCGGAAAGCGAGCCCGTTCTTTCTGCTGCCACCCGTGGCTTCTTCACAATTCGCGATGGGCCCGGGCCCATTGCGTCGCCACCGGACTAGGGATCGTTGTAATCTTCTATGGTGGTTCATAGCCTAACAATTCGCTGAGGCCCAGCCTCGCGTCGCTACTGGACCGCGAGAAGGAAGTTTCCAGGTTATAAGCTGCATTGTTCCCGGAGGTCGCTGGCTTAAGCCTTTGTGTCCGAGGGATCGTCTGCGCGGAGAGGGAGATTCTTGCCCAACCCAACGTCAACGAACAGCAGCTCATCGTGAATATAACCGAAGGAGTCATGTCTATCGCCCTAGCGCCGTTCCAGGGGCTAACGTACGAGGAAAAGACACGAAAAGGATATCATGTATACCAATAATCACTGCTGGCAGTCGTGTTCGGAAACGGGCACCATTGTCTCATTTTCTGCTGGGCGACGTCTTGACATTGCCAATTTTTCAAACCCTCTCACTTGTTGAGAACTTCTTCGTTAGTGATATGTCGCCTGTTGGATTTCAACAGATTGGATGCCAAAGCTAAGTCCTTTTTTATCTGTGTTATATTTTTCGGCCCTCTGAAAGATCTCCTATTGAAAGACTAGCAGTCGTTATTGATTGAATATATATACATAATGCTCTCACACGCAAAGTCCCGCATCTCGAATTTTTGAAGTGCCGACATGTCGCTCTTGCGCTGATACCCCATGCTCTGCTGATAAGTAGTATGTGATCGTACTGAACGAGCAACCAATCCTCCGTTTCCGTCGGCGACCGCGAATGATTCCCTCCAAGAAACACTTCTTTGTATTCTGTTCCCCTGGAAACCCCACGTGTCATACCTAGGGATGGTATGACATCTTGTCTTGTCTTCATGCTCCGTGGTCGAACTTGGTCGTATACGAGTCCTTGATACACGGATTAGGGCAACCCCGGGTTTCTATCCACCTGTCAGCAAGATATAATTGTCACCGCATACACGGCTCATACCATTGTCTTCCGGTCGTCTAGCGACAGGCGGTGCTAGCTCACGTCATTGTGGCAGCTGGACCACTGTCATGACCCATCTAGGGTAGACCATTCCCGCCTGGCCGATTTTTGCATTTGGATGATGGGATACTGTGCAGTGGATAGTCGAGGTTAGCGCCATCGCCTTCCATTCAATTGCTGTGGAAACTGGGATAGGGGATAGCCACCCCGTCGTCCCTGATGACATACTGTACGTTTCTCTCCTCTGTCTCTCACTGCACCCGGATCGCGCTCATTTGAAGTTAGCCGGCACGTCAGTTCGGCCGGGCTGCCTCTTTTCAATAGGCCATCCCACCAACGTGCATTTTCAGAAGAGCCTAGTGAGTATTTAGTCATATGGATCTCATTCAACCCTCGCTAATTGGAGATGACAGCAGTCTCCACGAATGTCGACTCGAAGTCAGCATTCGCACACGAGGCTGTGTCGCGATGCCCTCAGAGGCGCGCCGCGGCGACCTGTTCTTCGCCTAATTCGCATGTCCCAGCGGTAAACTTCCATTGCAAGTAAGTATTTTTTGGCAGATATTGATATGGGTGCTAATAGTGAAGGTCATGCAGCCATCCTGGTTGCGCCCGAGTCAACATCTATCATCCTGATTGATTTTATGTACAGTAGCCATCACCAGGCCATCACCAGAGCGGTGACAAGGCGATGTACACTAACAGATGCGCATCAATGGGCCTCGTTCCGAATTGAACTGAATTCTGGCACTTCAGCAATAGCCCGCAGGAAGCCGTCCAAGCTGATCTATTTTGACTCAATCGGCGCTGATGGCGCTCGGGCTCTCGCCCGGCCCCTTTCTCCCTTCAAAGGATTGCATCATACTGAAAAGAGCAGACACAGGGCGGCCCCGCCCAGTCATCCATTTTCGGGCTGGTTCTTATGGTTTGTGTGTAATATCCGGGGCACGCACATATCCACGGACGCGCATGTCTGTGCACATGGCAGTTGGGACTTGCCCGCAGGCGCACTGCTCATATACACCCTGATGGCGCTCTTGCCTGCCCACCTCTCCTCTGTCTCTCCCCGCCCACACCACACCTACGACATCTTACAGCGCGCACTTTCCGATGAGCACCCCGCCGAAGGGCAAGGGCACGCAGCTGACGTTGCATCCGCTTCTCCTCTACTCCCAGCACGACCTCCTCCCCGGAATATGCACCGCGCTCCTGTGGGACGTGCGCGATCCCCCCGATGCATTTGCTTGCCCCACCGGCGCACCCCAATGCCCTCTTCATGCGCATGACCTCATGCAATTCGCGACTACACCCCCTCTCAAGACGCTGCGCATCACCTGTGGCGTCCTACCCTACCAACACCACTACAAACCCCCTCAGCCTGACGGCCAGCAGCCGCAGCAGCAGCAGGTCCATCCCCACGACGAGGACGGCCCCTCCCAGCGTGCCCCCACCCACCCCACCCCCCGTGATGCTGTGCACCCCGCGCACCGACGTGTCCACTCGAACGACTCGAGCGACTCCCAGCCCCACTACGCACCGCACCCCGACGACACAGACAAATGGGCCATCGAGGCCCACAACCCGCTCGGCGTGACCCTCCTCGACGTGCTCACCGCCTTGTACGAGGCCCTGCAGACGCCGCTCACGCACGACGAGTGGGACGCCCTGTCGCCAAAGCAGCAGGCGCGCGTCAGCGCTGCCTTTGATGCGAGGTGGCGCGCGGCGGGTTCGACCTCAGGCTCAAGCTCAGGCTCGGGCTCAGGCCCAGACTCAGTATGGTCGGGGTCTGGATCGGGGTCGGGGTCGGTGTCGATGTCGGGGTCGTGGTCAGGGCCGGGGTACGGGGCTTGCGGAGAAGAGGAAGTGGAGCTCTGGGGAGAGGCCCAGGAAGTAGTACGCGGCAGGGGCATCGTGCGCGCGGACTGCCTGCTGCGCCATACGCTGTTTGCGGGACTGACGGTTTCGCTCGTCGAGCTGAAATCGTGCGTGCTGACGGTGCGCAGGCCGCAGCTCCTGCAGGCGTCGCCGTGACGTGGTTGGTATTTATTTGTGGCTTGAGCCGGACGAGACCCTCAACTCGAGAAAGTCCGTGGTCTTACTGGTTGCGTTCGTCCTTGTACAACGCAGATTCCATTTGATGGTGCTGGCTACGGTGGACCGTCTGCATCCTGGCTTGCCCTTGACGGCCTAGCCATAGGTGGTATATAATACGGTGTGTCGTGAATATTTACTTCGGTGCGCCCTTTTCGGGCCATCAGGCGTACTGCACACTATGCCGCGCTCATTCCGCTGTTTTACTCATGGTGTCCAATGGGCCGCTGGTACAACCGTGCGGGATGATTGGGGATTTCATACTTGAAACAATTGGGCGTCCTATGATATCTATACGCTTTCTTTTCTCGTTTCTTACTTTCTCGTTTTCTTACTGTGCTTTTCAATAATGACTACATGAACATCTATCATTGCACTACCACTTGATCCAACATTATGACATCACAGCATTGTTCCCCGCGTATTGCATGTGTGTTATTCGAAGTGACCTTGGGTATACGCCACACATCCATCCATATAAGGAAATAAATGCATCCTGATTGGCTTATTGAAAGAAACTAGGATCACACGAGTCCAACATATAAGTGTCGACAGATGCACGTTCGCGTTCGCGGGTCGTATGGCATCACTGTGGTCATTAGTCGTAGAAACATTACATACGTTATATTACACATAACATTATTGCTTGTACACCTTGAAACTAAAATGTCATTCCATCCATGTGCGAGCCAAACGTCCTCCGTCCTCCCCATGGCTCAGTGACTCAGACTCAGAGTGGGGCCTCTGTACGCTTGACAGATGTTGCGCCCCCCACGAGTACGAGCAGCAGCAATGATATGCATCCCGCTACTGAGGGGGGTATCATGGGGGTGTGTCATGGTGCAGTGTAAATGGTTATAGCGCGGAGGCGCGTGTAGGTCCTAGTCCCGCGGATTCGGCGCATTCACTCGTCCACACGCGTGTGCCGCCAGTCGCACTCGTACACCCCAAAGGCGTACGCAAACGGCTCGCCCTCCCCTCCTCCATGATCGTGATCGTGCCCGTCTTCCTCCCCGTGCACGTGTACATCTCCGCCCCGGGCCAGTCGACTTGGCACCGCGTCCTGTCCCTCTCCCTCTCCAGCATCCCCGCCCGCACCAGAACCAGGCCGTTGACGACCCAGGTACCGCGGGCCTGCCGAATCCGGCATCCTGATCGCCACCACCACTTGCATCCTCCCGTCCACGCCGCGGTCGGGGCTGATCCCATGCGCGAGGGTCTTTTGCTTTATTGCTTCCACGTAGTTGTGGTTGTAAGTGTGCGGCGCGGACGTCGGAGGAGCGGCATTGACATTGCTCGGAGATGGCTGGCGCCGCATGCGGATGAGTCGGAAGGGGCGCCAGGAGCGGAAAGGAGCACTGTGTGATCCGTGATCACGTTGGGATTGGGATTGGGGAGGGGGATAGGTGGCGTTGGCGTAATTAGGGAGGGGATGCTGCTGCGGAAGGAGAGATGCTGATATCGGCTGGGGGAGGGGCTTGTTAGTATTTTATTGCGATAATCAGGATTTGGATCGGGACAAAGAATAAATGATAATGGTGTGGCGGCGCACATCGGGATGCATACGCTGCGGTTAAACAGAACCATATACCGCACACTCACCATAATCGCATCCCACCCCTCGTCCTCCTCCTCCGCTAACCCTCGTCCTCCTCCCACCCCTCCCTTCGCCGCCTTCTCCCCAGTCCACAAATCCCACAGCCCCGGCTTCTTCCTGCCCCTCCCCTCCCTCTCCCTTTCCGCCGCAGCAGCCTGGGCCATCACCACCCCAGTCCAGTCGCTCGTGCGCCCGCGCGCGCGGCGCCAGCCGAGCGTGCCAATCATGATCAAGACGAAGAGGGAGATGGCGACGAAGGCTAGGATGAGGGGTGGGGAGGCGCGGAGGGAGACGCCAGGTCCGGGCTGGGGCTGTGGGAGTATGGGGGTGGTTGTGGGTGTCGTTGTGGGGATGCTGGTGCCGGACGTCGTTGACGTCGTCGCGCCGGCGTCTGTGCTGGCTGCAGACATGGCTGTTGCTACAGTAGAGTAGAGTAGAGTAAGATAGAGAGAGGATCAGTAATCGTCTGCAATGAGTGTCAGTACTGAGTAATCCGCGTGCAGTGCGTATAGAGCGGCCCGGGTACGAATAGACACCGGACTCACTATAATCCTCAAGTTATATATATGTCATAAATCCAGGAATCGCCATACATGATTTTGATATCGGAGAAGTACAACATGCCCCGGCGTATGGCTAAAGTAGATGGAGCGACGGAGCCCTGGGTACAGTTACAACGCACAACGCGTCGAAAGCCAAAGTAGAAAGGTATGTACTATGAATAGGTATGAGGTAACGAAAAAATATCATCATATCATCATAGACCAAGATAGCATAGCACGGCACGATAATGAGGCGGGCGCCTGCAGTACTAGAAAAGTACTAGACGTCCCGACGCTTGATACCAACGAAGCAGTGCAGCGGCTTGCGGAGGAACCCCTCGCTCGTCGAGAGCGGCGCATCGGGGTTCTTCAACACAAACTCGTAGCGTCTCAGCAACGACGCACAGATAATCTGCAGCTCGAGGAACGCGAGGTTGCGGCCCACGCACGCTCTACAAATTACACATTACGCACCACCAGTCAGCCACTCGTAAGTAAGTAACACGGGGAAGCACAAGAATACGCAACGCACCTCGGGCCCACCGAAAATGGGTTAAACGTCTTCGCCCTCCTCAGCTCGCCCTCCTTACCGCCCTCCTCCCACCGCTCCGGCCTGTACGCCTCCACATCCGCACCCCACACGCCCTCGTCCCTGTGGATCGTGTAGCTCGGCACACTCACCACCGTGCCCTCGGGGAAGTATTTATCGAGGACTGTCAGCCCGCCTTCGGGCACGACGCGTGGGAGCCCAATCGCCGAGGTGGAGTGGATGCGCAGGCCTTCGTTGATGCAGGCCTCGAGGTACGGGAGGCGCTTGACCTGGTCCGCGGTCGCGGCGAGCTCGTCTTCCGTGCCGAGCTGCTCGTCCAGCTCGAGGTGCAGCTTGCGCTGCGCGGCGGGGTTCGCCGCGAGGTGGTAGATGATGGCGCACGTCGAGCTATTGGCGTAACGGTCAGGTCCAGGTGGTGGATTGGTGGAGCGGGTAATAGGAAGATAGAATATGTACGCACTTGGACGTCGTATCACTCCCCGCAATCAACAGTGTCAGCGCCTCCGCCGTCAACTCCTCCCGCCCCATGGGGTTCCCGTTGCTATCCCGCCCTGCCTTGAGTTTGCTCAACAAATCCACCCGGTCCGTCTCCGTCGCCAGCCGCTTCTTCACCGCCATGATCGCGATCCCCGCGAGCGTCTTGACGTCTTTGCTCCCGCGGCGGTACCACGGGATCAGGCGCACGTACGGCCGCCACCACGGCGGAAGCACGCCGAGTGCCATAGAGTACTCACCACGCCCGTTCAGGATCTTCACCGCGGGCACCTCGGTGGAGTCGTCTTCGTCTGAGGAGACCCCGTATGACGACATGGCGCGGTCTTGGTTCTGCGGGACCTTGGCGACATCTTTGGCTGCGTTGATCATCCCGAAAGGTGCACCGAACGCGAGGTCGCCGACGATGTCGAACGCGAGGTAGTTTACCCCTGTAGGTGTGTTGGCTTGCAAATGTACTTCGAGATATTGATAGACTCACAAGGTAAACAATCCAACCATAACTTCCCGTCCCTGCCCTCCCACCCCTCGCCCTCAGTGCCCCTGCCGCCCTTGGTGGCCTGGTCAAACAGCCGGTCCCACTGGCGGATAAGGTCGCGCACGTATAAGCGGATGTGCGGCTCGAATTCGACCACGCTCTTCTGTGAAAAGATGTGCGAGACGATCTTGCGCTTGCGCGCGTGCTCGTGGCGGTCGCGGGTGTTGAAAACGCCGCGGCGGATGCTGACGAAGGCGTCGTAAAAGTTGGACTTGAGGGCGCCGTTGCCGTGCGCGTAGATGATGGAGAGCGCGTCGGGCTCGGCGATGGAGACGTGGTTTGGGGCGAGGCGGACAAAGGGGCCTGGGTGGGGTGAGGTGGGTTGGTTGAGCTATAGGAGGTTCAGCGCACCGTATTTTACATGCATCTCGTGCACAACCTCGGAGCGGTGTCCATGCTTTGCGACGAGGCCGAGCCAGGCATCGGAGAACTTTGCAAGAAAGGGCCCGGGGACGCTACGGACGCCACGGGAGTCCCAGAGGTAGGGGACGAGATGGACGAGGGCGACGAGGGAGGGCGCTAGGATGGCGAGGGTGGCAAGGTCGACGCTGCGGACGGCGTCGAGCACCTTTTGGAGGTCGATGCGCTTGAGGGCGTCGAGGGCGGTGGTGAGGATGACGGACATGGGCGGAGGCAGGGGGAGCTGAGGTGCATGGATGAAGTTTATATAGGATGAGCAGACCACAAGACACAGGTTCCAGGATGAGATCTCGATGTGAGTCTGTTTGGAGATCCGAAGGTCCGTCCCGCTCGGGAGCTTCTCTCTGTCGCCAAACACGACGGAACCGGCCCACACTTTAATCCAACCCTCCTGACCAACCACAATGCGACATTTTCTGCACTCGGCTAAACACCAGGGCCAGAATCATTGTCATCGTCCAATGGCATCTCCCGTGTTGCCGATGCCATCTGCATAGGGAGGTCCCGTGCCTCCCACGTCTCCAACGAGATCTGAGCGCTGAACGCGCTGAGCGAGGCGTTCGTGGCCATACATGTGTGTACGAGAATCGTGTCAAGTGCAGGGAAGGGAGGCGAGGGAGGAATGGCGTGGTGGGAGAGATGTGTTTTGGACAAATCGCGACGCGTCGATATTTGTAGGACCCGCGGATCGCAATACGTAATCAAGAAGAGACTGTAGAAACTCGTCGTGGCAGACAAACTTGCAGGCTGCTGTGCTCGCTGAGCACAGCAGCTGCAGCGAGAAGTTGAGCAGAATCGATGATGTCATGTGTGAATCTTGTGTGCATCCGTGGGATTCTTTGGATTGTATTTTGTAAGCTTGCGAACACTTATGTAACGCGCTTCTCCGTCTGCGCATTCTCCATCGTAGTGCACACCCGCGCCATCGCGCGGTGCGCCACACGCCACCACCCAAGCCACAGGATAGCTGTACCACCAAACGCACTCGGGCGTGGCCGCGCACAATGGATATAAGTCGCCATCTCGCTTTCGAGCCTGATTTTTCCCAACCCCATCGATCCATCCCCTCCAACACAAAATTCGAGATTCAACTCAGCGGCGCGACCCGGCCCCAATCTAGACTGCACGCGGGCCCTACCTGAGGTCCTGACATCGGCTCTTCCCGATGCTGTCTCTGTCCCCGGCGCCCTTGTCCTGGTGTAGATCTTCGTACTGCCCTGCAGGCTCCCCATCCGTCGATCCCGATCCCACCTCGACTTGATCCACAAGCAGGAACAGGTTAAGAGCGCTCTCACGTGTGCACACGCTGTCCCAGTCCACGACCATCGATCGACATGGCTTGTTCGTTCTTTCGACCGCCTTCGACTTGCACTGACCTCTACCTCTGGGTATTTTTCCCTCTGAGGTACTTCTAGCTCTAAATTGCTTACACGACATCGCAATTGGGCCATCTATGTCGGACCGCGTAATCTAACTGTCTAAAAATTCACCCCGATGCCCGACCACCCTTTGGATATCGAGCACTGTCATACAGGGCCAATGCATGTCCGCCAGTTATCTCTATTCCAAACCCCCCTCCCGCCCTCTAAGTCCCTTCCTGCTCAGTCAACAAGTGTCATAGAAGTATTGACCTTGACCTGACATCCACCAAGGGCCGGCCGCCTCGACCGACCTCTGTGTCTTTTTTTTGCCGAGGTGCGCATGCGCGGTCCAGCTCTCGAATGAGAATGACATCCTGGCAACTGACTCGCTCCGCCACCCGTTACTTCGCGTTACCAGACCAATCATGGCAATATCACAGCGTCGCACCTGGTTCAGGTATGCATTCTGTGTGAAAACCTCTAGTCCAGCGATGTCCACTATTACAGCGTCGCACCGCGTTCAGGTTCGTAGTCTCACTGTCTCACCCGATCTCCGAAGATCTATGGAGCCAAGATCCCAGGGCCAATACAGGCCAGTAAGTCCTCTCTATCTCTCTATCAATCTTCTCGGCATTCTCTTCCTGCAGTGCTTAACGAGCGCCATACCAAGTTGGCCCCTTGACTTTGATGTCTACTAAGGGCCGCCCAAATCCTGTCGGGGTCAACACACACTGACACGATCAAATAAAATTTCAGGCATGGACATGCATCAGAAGCCCCATGGGGCGTCGTGGCGTCGTCGGACTCGAACTTGAACTCCTCGACACTGTGCACGAAATCGGATCAGGCGGAACGTTCCTTATTCATGACCGTGACCGTTCAAACTGGAAAGAATTCCTCAAACGTGGCCCGTGGGTGCTTCACTGCTATATCCAGCTTCCGAGTCCGTCTTCCTTTAGTGTGTCGTGCTTTTTCTTCTCTTCCCTCTTTTATTTCTTTCGGAATCCCCTGCCTTACGATACCATGCAGGCGGCGGCATACGTCCGAGTCGTGATCTGCGCGCGAGAGCCGCTCCCTCCTCCTCTCCCCCTCCAGAGTTCCACTATAATACCCGCGCATCCCAGTGCTACCCAACGCGGCCCTTATCGGCGGAGGCTGCTCGCACACACGATCTCTACATCTTTCTCCTTCCTCTTTTCCCCTTTATCCTATCTTTATCTTCCTTCTTTTCCCCGCTTCGAATCGAGTACGAGAAGCCCCCACCCACCTACTCACGCATGGCAGTTATGCGGCCTACGTCACTGTCACTGCACTGTCGAGCCTGAGCAATGGCCAAGATCTAGAGTTGCGCGTCAGGTCAGTCTCGGTGCTGTGAACGTATACGTATACGTACGCGCTTCGTGCTGACCCACCCCTTCTCCGCTCATTATTAGTATTCCCTGTTACACACCTTTCCCCTTTCCCCAATCTGGATGGCTTCTGGAGTCTGGAGTAGGGATTCTGGATTCATTACGGCTCGATAAGGTCTTGAGATGAATTGCTTATCGTCGTACTGCCAAACCACCGCCGAGGCTGGCATGCAGGCCACTTGCGCAGTACACTTCCAAGTTCCAATCTCGATATTTGAGTTCTCATCACACGTGCCACCGCTGGCGCGCGCACACGCCGAAAGTGGATGGGGTGGACGCCCCAAGGTGGCGCGCCGCGCGACGCGGTAACTTGTTGCGATTTTTGAATTTTGGCTCAGGCTGGACCACCCCATGCGTGAGTCTGCTGGATTTCGCAGATACCGGGAATGCCGTATAGGCCTTGGACTGCTCTCACGGCTCCACGGGCGTTTGAGGCGCGATTGATGAAATACGCTGATGCGTGGAGCAAGCGCTGAAGCGAGGTCGCGCTTGCAGACCGTGATTGAAATCTACGGCCGGTGTCAAAAAAATTAGGGCTTGCCATCACACATCTATCTATCATATCCCCCTTACATACAGCAATTCCACTGGCTTCAAACGTCCCGCGATGGAAGAAAAAATATGTCAGGAACAATGGGAATGAAAGAAGGCTGTGTGCAAATGTCAGTGCACAAATACACTCAGTGGTTGGAGTTGGAGGATAAAAAGATTTGCAAACCAATCTGTCCAGTTGGTTGCTACAATATGCGTCCCTGTGGATTGTGCATTACATCATACCCGAAATCCGAATCGTCAAAAAAGAAAGCTGAAATTCAATACATAAATTTAATCGTCGTTGAGCTCCGGATCCTGAAAGTGCAGGACGTCGAACCCCGCGCCATAGTTCTCATCCCAATCGAAATCGCTCCTCTGATTCTCCTCCCCAAAAGCGCGAATCAAGGCGGCGCCCTCTCGCCCACCCGTCACCACTGGACGTGCATCCTCCCTGGTCTTTCCCTTCGCGCCCTGACCGTAAATCATGCTCTCGTCCGCGGTCAAGAACGTGCCGATGTGGCGGAACGTCAGGCTGATGCGCTCACCACCCTGGAACAGCTCTGCCTCTGACTTGGATTGCAACGCGCGATTGTCGTGTTTGATCCCATGCAGCCACTTCTTGTTGGTTTCGGGCCCCATCACGAACAACGAGTTGTTGGGTAGAGGAAAGCGTTGTGTCGGCCTCGGCGGCGGCTTGCCATACGCGTCCAAGATGACTGGGTCGTCTCGATCTTTGTTTCGCGTGCTCTTGAGGCGGAGCGTCATGTCACGCTGTGCCCCAAGACTGACATTCACGATGTTTGATCCGCGTACAACGTCGATGGTTTTATCAGAATGTTCAGAAATGTAGTCTTTCCCGGACCGGTAGTGTTGGATGAGGACGTGGTTTACGGGGTGCATGAGGATCTAGTCAACGTGATGGGTGAGAGAAAGTTGAGTAGGGAATTGAACAGAATGGCGCGTGTAAACGAACCGTTTGGACATGATCGCGGATCCGCGCAACTGTTGGCGAGAACGCAGACAAAGGTGGCGATTCATCTGCAGGGTGTCGATAGAAGGGAAAGCTGCAACACGATCAGAGCAGGCGCGACCTCTCGTTGGTGCTCCGCAACATACCTTCCATCTTCAGACACATCGCCCTCCACCGCAACGAGCCTCGGCACATCACCGCCTGAGCAAACACATTCAGAACTTTACACGAGCAGAAAGGGCCAACGAACCTCGGTGGTGCATCACGTTGAACTTTACCTCCTTGATCAAGTTCTCAAACGCTACCTCCGCCAGCTCCACAGGCAGGACATCCTCAATGAGGTAGGAATCACCCGCTCCCAGGGAGTCATCAACAGATACAGGAGGTTGGGGGCTAGTTCCGCGCCTAGGTCCACGACGTCGACGCGTCGCCTTTCCTGAAAAGGATAGAGGAAGCCGATCGATGGTAGACATTGTGAACAAAACTAAAACAAAAGCCCGAAGTTCAAGTTGCGAGATGCTGCTGTGCGTGACTGAAGCCGAAATGAGTCAGTGACAGACATTTTCATGTCAATGATCCAGAATGATATTTGGAGTTTCCTGCATTTCGTTATGATTGCGCTGATTGCGCCACAGCCAGAGAGCAAGGAAGTGGCAACAGAGGAAACATTGGCCTTGGAAGGACAATGGCAAATGATAACTTTAAGGCAATAATATTATCGAGTCGACTAACTAAGACTTACTAATAGTGACAACAATCATGTGCGTGATTGCACAAGGCATGTGATCAATGCGCGTCGCGCGCCCTGTATGCTTTCAGGAGTGCACGTCGAACTGAATGCTGAAATCTCGCAGAAAACTTTTGCGGAGAAAGGAGGAGGGGGGGTATATGTGTTTTTTGTTATGTTATTTTTCATTGATGTAGCTTCGAACATTGTCAAGACCCATAGGCCGGTGACTGTTCCCTCAACGGATGCAAGCCTTGAGTAGAGGGGCCCTCTCAGTAAACAGAGTGGTTACCAGTCTAGTCTCACCAATAGGAAGAGCAGATGGTCCCATGTGCACCTAGTGGCTCCACCAAGATCCCCTGGTCCCCAATGTGATTCAACCCTGCATGCGTGTGTACTGTTGTGGTTCGCTCGATCGTGACTGAACTGTGGTACGGTGGTGGAATCAATGAATGCAAGTTTCAAGGTAACCGTGGTTAGAATTCAACCCAGGTATGCGACTCAGTTGATTTTTATCCAGGATTTCTGGTGGCGCAGGCTGTCGATTTATCCCTGAATTCCCACACACGTGAATATCTAAACGCCTATAAAACATGTCCCGCGAGGATTTCTTCCATGCTCCAGAAGTAAGAAGGCGAAATCAAAGTAGGATGATCAAAGTAGGAGGGTTCAAATGTTCTTTAGCTGTCGTATGATCAAAACGTAACGCCCATGTCCTACGATACGTCCCTACACTTTTCGGTCTCTGTGAAATTAAAAGTGCCTAGTTGTATCATTACTTTCAATTGTTTGGCCTTTGGTTGTCAGCAGGATAGCAGTGCTAGGAGGATCTCACAACCACCGTCGGCGACACCACAAACTTTGGTCCCACACGCCACTGTGATGAGTCGCGGGAACATCTCGTTGGTATTTTGTTTGAAGAGCCGTGCAATGCTATAGGATGGCCAGTTCTAATATCAGGCTGTGAGTATCTCCTGCTTTCTGTCCTTATTTTACGCCTCCTGTCCCTACTATCGTTAACGTGACCGTCACCTCTACACACGCCGCAGCGCTTGG
Organism: Asterophora lycoperdoides; assembly: GCA_018850815.1. NCBI lineage: Eukaryota > Fungi > Basidiomycota > Agaricomycetes > Agaricales > Lyophyllaceae > Asterophora > Asterophora lycoperdoides. The sequence goes on from JABCKJ010000033.1 coordinate 74,906, forward strand.
CTCCATAGTACTTATTAGACGTGGAGACTTTCGAGAAACTACCGTCTCTGCGAGATTACCTCACAGAACTGCATTGGGGCCTACACTCATTCCCTCGAGCAATGCTCACCGGAGCTCGCACCGGCCATCTTTCGATGTGAAAGGAAAGGGATTATATTATACAACACCTTTAGATCAGGCTGTGGCGCGGGGACCCCAGGCTTCCCATGAGATCCCAGATATCTTCCTTCGTTTCTCCACGAAGGATGATCTATCTTGTTCCCAAGAATTTTGGTCGGTAGGTCCCCAAAAGAACCAAAGGATTGAACCATGAACTGGCAATTTCCGTTTGGGTCAGCGGTTTGATGTTTGGAATAGGGCCCACGGGCACGACCCTTGTAGGGTTGATCTGCGTAGATAAGGAAGCAAAGAATGACAGTTCTGTCAGCACGCGATACTCGCAAGGAGATGGGTGTTACAGAGGCACTCACAGATGGATGGGACCAGTAGTAGTGCGTCTTTATGTGGTCGAAGTCGGTTGACGACTTGAAGGCGTCGTTGTTCCAGTAGAGCTTCTGCAGCCAGCTGGTGAGTATCCGAAGATGAGGATCAGCATATGGGCGCGATGGATATGCAGAAGATGCGTGCCTGTGGATGGCAGGGTATCCGTCACGAATGGTGCGGATGTTACATTTGAAATGGCCCACGTAGACGGGGTCAAAGCGAATCTGGTCGAGATGTCAGAAAACCGGCGAACGCGGGAGCACTGATAGGCATTGGATGACTGAATGGAAAAAACATACGATGGTGACCCAGAGTCTGATGTCGGCCTCAGTGAGGGTGTCTCCGACCAGGTAATCTTTCCCAACGAGGAGCTTTTCGACCTTGTCGAGCGCGTCGAACACCTCAACGACAGCTTTCTGATAGGCTGCCTGGCTGGTCGCGAATCCAGCTCGGTAAACACCGTCTAAAAGGCGCGCAATCCAAAAAGTATGTTACCCTGCACAGGAACGGAGGTTCCCGAGATGGGACGGTTTGACTTACTGTTGATATTGGGGTAGATCCATTCATTGAGCTCGTCGATCTGCGCGCGGAGGTTTGCCGGATAGAAATCGAGTTTGGCCTTTTCGGCAGGTACCACATCATTGAACGCCGTGTTGAAGATGCGGATGATTTCCGAGCTCTCGTTGTTCACGATCGTGTGTGTTTTCTTGTCCCAGAGCACAGGAACAGTATATCTGAAGACAAAAACATCAGCCCCAACGGGTCCCAAAAGTAGGTTTGCGTGCGACCTCTCACGAACCTGCCGCTATAGTCTGGATCGACTTTAATGTATAGATCCTTGATGTGCTGTGAGTTGTTTACAGAATCAACATCTGCTCCTGGATATTCATCGACACTTGCAAACGGCCATCCTTGCGTGCCCATATGAGGGGACACCACAGAAACCGCTAATGAGACAAAACCCTCAGTATGCTTGATTGGCGCCGAAATGAATAGGGCTCTCACGAATGATGTCCTCCAGGCCCTTGAGCTTTCGAACAATCAGGGTCCTAGTGGCCCATGCTGGAAAAGACTCCGATGGTTATCTTCGTGCCTCCATACGCCGGAATAACCGACGGAGAGGAGACTCACGGCAGGCATACGATACATAGAGGTGATAGCGATCTGAGATTGGGGAAATAGTGAGTATATGGGAGACTATCGGAGAAGATCGGGATATACCAAGCTCAGGCTCGAAGCGCCCTCCTTTCTCGATGGTGTTGCGAAACGAAGCATCTAGGCGCTTGAAGCTACCGTCGGGTTCAGTCTTCATCTTTGTGATGTCGGACTGCAGGGTGTGGTCTTTGTTGGTGGCCATTGTGTGGAACTGGGAGTTCCTCGAGGACCAAGAAGGGTTTATGAATGTTCTCGGAGAGCTTAGACATCCCCTTGTTCGGACTCGGAGTTGTGTGCGGGTCAGGTTTTGCCGCACTGTGCTGAAGCGATACTGTGATGTCAATCATGATGGTGTCCATTCTAAAGCCATCGGAGGCCCAGAAAATCGACATGACTAACGGTGGCCAGGGCAGAATACGTTCTGTGTTGTCCTAGGCGCGTAGGTAGAAAGACGCGCTGCATGGTGGCGGTAACTCCGGCTTGACGCGCCAATTTCAATTATGTCACATACTGGCCGGGTGAAAGAGAGGCCGGGCCCGGTGTTTATTGTATGTAAGACAAATTATTGACTCGACGGCACAATGGCGGCATGCGGTTCAACTTTTTGTCTCGTTCTCAAACCGCGAACTCTCTGTGTTTACATGTCGGTCGACTTATGTCGCCGTCATCACCTTTATATCACCTTTATGTCGTCTCTGTCATCATCTGTGGCTGACTTATGTCGCCTCTAGTATTATCACCGAATTACTCTCTCATCGGGCCCTCTTCTATATCGTCTTTTTCCAGTCTATTCGACGAGACTACGCAAGCCTGAGGTTAATAGGTAGGCGCCCTAGTCGGCGAACAAAACTGAGAGCATCGTTTGCGATCGTTGTGGGTGGCTTCCCACCGCGTCGACTTTTATTCGCGATTATGTTGTGTTTGCTACCTTTACGTGCGACGACGCATGTGTCGGCCGTGGTGGATGCGATGGACCATATTCCCCGTCTATGGTGCACCGTGCAGTATATGAATCACCTGTTCACTGGGAAGAGCACGTAGAAAAACTGGTATTCAGCGATTACACGATATTGAAGAGAGCGGTGGGGAAGGATAAATCCAAGACGCTTGCACGGTTGCTTTGAAGGCCATATCACGATTGATCAACTAATATGGTTAAGGAGCCTGACCAACGCCGTCGACTGGATGTGCTCTAGCCTCGTCGACTCGTTCATCAGCGTTGGCTGGACCTGCGACTAGGAGAGAAGCCATCAGCTGAGACATTTTAGAGTATACAACGAACGTGCACCTACCAAGACCAGAGGCCTGAGCTTGTTCACCTCCCCAACCATCCCCGAAACCATCTCTGACATAGCCGCCCCATGTCGTGGGTCGCTATTGTCTCTCAGCAGGTCCGGGAGAAGCCCAATAAGTCGCGGGACACTCTTGGTGAGGTCGTCAATTTCCGTACTTTGAGCCGCGTCTGCGATCTCAACGGGCGATTCCGCTGCTGCGAGCACAGGCAGGCGCGTCATGATTTGGACATAGTCCAAGAAGACCTAGATCAACTGTCAGTGTCCGACTTACGATATCGGGCAAGGCAAGGCAACATACCTTCCCACGGACGTGCCAACCGTCGACTGTATCCCCACTAAACTTTATGAAAAGACTTTTCAGGAGCTCGTAGTCTCGGTGGATGACCGCATCGGGTGCAAGCTCCAGGACTGCCAAATCATGGGCCGTGTTGTAAAGGCCCGCGCTGAGGAAGAGTTCGTATGCCTCGTATATCTCGCCGCTATCGAGAGCATATAGAGCCTACCACTGACAGATAAGCATCGAGCAACTTCCTAGAAGGGCAGAAGAAGCTAACCTTGGCTTCAAGAACCCAATGCAGCGGAATTTTCAAGCTCCCGACGACGCCTCTCGTCATCCACTCATCCAGCTTACCACCTGATCGTGCCAAAAGATCCTTTATCGCCTTTTCTCGCCTAGAGACAGAAAATGCTTTAGATAAAGATACAGAAATATGTCAACTGAAGGCCGGTCACTCACCCGGCGGATCCTTCGATATGCAACAACACAAATAGCGCCTCCTGGATCATGCCTAAGCCTTCAAGCTGGAATGCGTAGCTGCTCGCTAGGAGGTCAGCGCTGGGGGAGTGCCCTTCTGGCAAATCTTCCTGTTCAGCATCCTCTGAAAATGAGTCATCCATTCGGCGAACGCGCTCAACTGGATCCCCGCGATCGGCAAAGTCCCGCACTCGCATACAGCGCGACAGAATAATATAAAGATGCCACGCAAGGCTATAGTCGACGGGGGACGTGCCGAATGACAATGGAGTAAGGATGTGTGATAAAGAGCAGGCTGGTTCGGCGTGAAGCCGTATCAAAGAGAACAGGCCATCTGAAGCTGCGAATGTCGAGGGAAGGTTCCACGGTGATTGTGCAGCGCCGGTGGTTTTCTCAGAATACCAAGGAAGCGGCCGTGAAATTTGGCGATGTGTTGAGGTCTTGACGAGTTGGTGAAATGCCTGGAAAACCTGCGCAATAGGCGCGTCCACTGGTTCCGAAAACCATAGGTGAACTCCGAAAGCACGTTTCCAGTCGAGGCCCTTGAGCACGTCTACGTCGGCCGCCTTCTCCAACCCGCCGCCTCTGGAGCCTTCGACCACACGGTCAACTACGCCAGCCAACAAGGCATAAACTTTCCTCACACTCTCATCAACATGCGCATCTATCCGTTCGTCCTTCCAAATCTGCAGCTGCTCCCTCAAATCCTCCCGGAATTCCCAGTCACCCCCTGCCTGCGATATGAGAGTTGCGAGTTTATGAAAACCGCCATCCATGGCCGCGGTCACAGCCTTTTCGATCTGATTACCTGTGAGAAGGGTGAATGCGACGGTTGGCACGTCCCCCGAGGTGTTCGCCCGAAGTTCAGCCTCCAGTCCGGGGGTGACGGCGTTTTCCAGCCATAAAGACAGCGCAGCCTTCCGCCGAACGGATGTAACGTGATTCCGGATGTCCACGGTAATCGAATTTCCGAGGCGCAAGTCGATATCGTCGAAGAGGGCTTGTCCGAGTCGGAAAAGGGAAGCCTCGTACGATCTGTCTGCTGTTGGAAATAGTGAAGCGAATGACGAGAAAATTAGAGATCCTGGGTTGGGAGCAGCAAAAGGGATTCCATCGTCGTCAGGGGATATGGGCGAGTTGGTTAAATGATGTTGCAGGAGTTTTTCGCAAAGGGATGACCCTTGAGTGGGGTTTGAAAAGATTGGGACAGTAGTTTTCGTGATGATAGACGAATTGGCGGGAATTTTTCTGCAGGCATAGTCAGTAGATCATCGTGACGAGGTTGATTGGAACTCACGACGTGGATGATGGACCACAAAGTGCGCCCAAGTGCACTAACGTCCCACCTGGTCCCCATCCCACTCGGAATGATCGACCGAACGCCAGTCCCGCATCGAAAACGGATCCTTCATTCCCCGCTACCGCAGATTCCGACGTCTCAACACGTGCGTACTTTCTTGAAGGCCGGTAAACTGGTGGTTCGATGTCATGTGCGAAAGACGTTCGCTGTTTGAGGCGCGTCAGATATGCACCATGCAGAATTTGTGGAAAAAATACCTCTCTTGAATCTATCCGGAAACCATCGCCGTCTGAATCGCGACTGTGTTTCCTATTCACTTGCTGAAGTGGCACACGCAGAGTCGGCCGAGGTGGTTGGTTGAGTGCCTTAAGCGCGACCGCTTCCTCCGGCATGCGAAACAACGACGTCTGCATAACGTGCATTTTCTGCGCATCCACTCCTATATGCTGTGCCCATGGTATGATGGTAGGATCTCCGCGAGCCCTTAAAGGTGGTGGCGATGAAGAGGAAGACGTTGCAGGCGAGACGCGTAGATTGGGTCCCGGAGCTTTCGCAACTTCGTGGGCATATCGAATCTCCCCGTCCTCGTCCTCAACAAGTGCATTCCGCTTGGGCTGTTTCCGAGGTCGTGCAGGAGAGTCATCTTCATGCATGTGCGGAGTAGATGACCTCGAGGATTCCTCTTCGCTTTCACTTTCCTCCTCGCTGACTTCATCCTGGGGCTTTTTCTCCGGTTCTGAAGAAGAGCTTTCGTCGCTGTCACTGAAATCTGCGCGAAACCGAGCCATTGGAGATTTTTTGGGAGAGCTGTTAACAAAGGCGCTGGCCAACAATTCATCCCAGGATCCCAGGGTCTAATAACGACAAACAATCTGCGACTGCTCGTTATTCACTTTGAACGCACTTGACGTTACGAACTCCTTTGGACCACTTGCACAGAGCCTCCAGTTCTCACATATGTAGCTCGCGAGCTCAGTCTGGCTCACAACAATGTTTCTGGCCGATTTCAATGCCCAAGTTCAATGAATTTTGGCCGCCCTCTCAGATAAGTTGCTCAGAGTCCTTCAGTCCTCAGGCACCGAGACTTGATTCTTCTATTGGAACTACTGTTTGGCTACCACTGGTTGCTTTCTTTCGGCGACCCGCAACGTCAACTGAAGGGAGAAAACCTACCCTACCTACCCGTTGGGCAAACTCGTCGACAGTGAGCACGACTGGGCTACCAACCTTTTCTCCTTTCTCATGGATACAGGTTTCATCCTAGATATGGTACAAACTGGGTGCTAATGTGGCAAACTCGTAGGGAACCGATTGAGAACTTGTACAGGTTCGAAGACGCTTAACATCTTCATTGAGAGTATACATCTGCTTGGCGTTCCATTCATTGCATAAATTTGAACAAGTGGGTTGTAGCGTGCCGCTCTGTTGATGCCGTCTGTCCGATGACCCAAGAGTCGTGCTGAAGTCAGTTTTGACCTCGACTGACGAAATAGCAATCTCCGCCTATCTGTCGTCTGACACTTTACTACTCGACCGGAGAAGCCATTCAGCTCCCGTCCTCGAGATATACTCCTTTACGGATGAATATGGATGGTGATGCCACGCCGTACTTCATAGGGTCGTATGCTTTCAACCTCTTGCGACTTCATCGACTTTGGTTTATCGCGCCAATATCCATCAGGGACACAGGAATCTTTGGGCAAGACAAAACTCTTACTGAGCGCTTACTGAGCGGTCGTCTCAAGTCCAATATGATCATTTCACAAAGCAGACATTTATTGGGGAACGTCATTTGATCATAATCGGTTGGGTATTCTTTGTCGACCACTCTCAGCTCACTTTTTATAGGCATGGTTCCCAAAACTGGAAAGGCTATGACACGGCCAAAAGCTGTTCGGATGCTAGCCAAGGGCCGAAAGCGAGGGAGTGGTGTGTGGCCCAAATTCACCCCATTCACCCCATGGCCTATCTGTTTTGTGTTACATTCTGTGGAATGAACAATCACACCTGAAATTATCGGGTTGTCTATGTAGAATGGGTTGAGAATGGGAGCTGTCAGTGTTAACAATCGTGGCACCGACTAGACCTGTGACCGGTCCCTCTATGAGCAAACCTCGATAGAGAGAATCTCATACAGCGACGGTGACGAGTCTACGCACACTACTTGCGAATATATATTCAAGCATCGTATTTTTTGGTCAGATAACGTCGAAATTAGGTGAGGTATGATATCGCAATTGGTAGGCACGATGAAAGAAAATTACAGAAGTGGACGCCGGATTCTATGGAGAATGGGAACTCGAGAAGAATGGTCTACTTTCAGTAAGTCAAGTTCGGGTTAGAGAGAAATTTTTGGGAAGTCAAGTTCGCCGAAAAATTATTCTAGTCGATGTTACGCCCACATTGCAGCAGGAGGGCCGCGATTATGATGCTTTCCAGTAATGTCTGTTGGAGAGCATCAGAGGTGATCTGGATGGCGAGGTAGTTCTGAGTCTTGGAGACATTTGCAAAAAAGGTGCGCGCAAAATCTCTCGCATGCAACTAAGGGAAAAAATCAACAAAGCGCCTCACAACACAAAAAGAAAAGCAGCTCCTACATTGATAGATTGATTGTGTGGCGCCCAGATATATTTCGAGCCGCGAACCTCCATAGTCCGAGCACTAAATCCCGTGGGCATAAGTCAACGTATACGCAGTGCTTGAAAAGGACGTTAAACACACCTGCGGTCGGAGGATAGTTTGAGCCAGCTCCGTACCTCCTGCTTTGCCAGAAGGCCGCGGATCTCGATGATGGGCGACGTCTTCCACTCGATGAGGGCGATACCACCGTTGTTGGTGTTCTTAATGGCCGTGTACCCAGGGTTGCTCTTGTCAGTCTGTATGAAGAACTGCACCTGCCCGTCCGGGCCAATGACCTGGGAGTTAAGAAGGTTTGGAGCAAAATTGGTGATGTGGTATGTGAAAAGGCTTGAGGAGTACGCGACGGTGGGGTATGGGAGTGCGCCGAGAACAGAGGGCGCTGGACTTGAGGGCCAGTTCGAGGATTGGCCTTGACCTGCCTCTGCGCAACCGTTGTAAGGATTGTGGTACATCACGGGGTAAAACGATGGGGAGAAGGACAGGTGGGCGCGGCTGAGAGAGTCAGAGGCCGATCAATCTAGACATTCGTTGAGGTTCATATAGGTTTTGAAGTGATGAAGCTCAGACACTAAGGCATGTATACCAACTTTCAAACGCGAGCCCCATGTTGAGTTGTCGAGAAGCTGTAGAAAGATTACGGCCGCCCACGCCTCGCTCAGTTTCCGGAGTCGAGATAGGCACAAGTGACGTCTTTCGTTGATGAACTTCGCGGCGCAGTCGTCGCGTGGCATAGGCTGGACAAATACGCCGCTAGGGTCGCATTCGGTCGTCGACTAACCACCTCACTCGACAAAAGAACAAGAAAAACCCGATAAGGACAGGCAATGAGCGTTTCATGTCCACTCTCGTAGTTTCTGTGACATCGCAATCCTGACTAGATTCCCCAAATCGTGAATGAGATAAAACGAGAAGGTCGGAGCTCCAAGGTTCAGAGACGATACGATGTTGCGTGCACATCTAAACTGGCGCTCCTACATGCCGTAAGCTCGGAGGTCCTAAGTTGCGCCCTTCATCCGTTTAGTCACCAGAGAGCACTGAGAGAGAGAGCACTGTGTGAGTTTACGCGGTCCGCGTTTTGGGGCAACGGCGGTGTCGTGAGGGAGACAAAGGCAGTGCCATGTGCCATGACTCGGTGCCATGAGGTCCAGCGATAGGCGGGGTCGCGCTCCGTGATGACCTCGGCACAGCTATGGACCATAGAGTGTAAGATGCAAACAGCTCAACAGGCAGACGGTTCAGCGGGAGGTCCAGAGCATTTGATGCTCGAAAATCTTATCACCGATTGCTGCCGATTGTTACGTTTGTATTTGCTACAGTGTACTTACACTACTGCCTCTACAAACTGCCTTGGACACAAAGCAGTATGAAGCCAGTGGCCAGTGGGCTGAAATGGAACGCATTCACGGAATGTTGGTGCCAACTCGGAATTTGATTCTGGCCGAAGCTTCCCAACCGTCTTCTAAGAAATGCGGAAGGAATGATATTGTCTCAAGAAAGAATGCGTGGTACAGGAGGTGGCAAGCCAAAGGTGATACAGAACACTCGAGCGGAGCCTACGACACTCTTAACAACGCCGCGGGGCTAGGCACGATTGGTGGTTATTCAAATTACATGGCATATCTAGACCGCCTGTTAGCTAAGGCCAGTTGAACCGTAGGTCATGAAAGCTTACTTCCTTGTCCACTCCCGCGCTGTAGCCTCGTACCGAGTCCTATCAGTCTTGTACAGATGCGCAATGTCGGGCACCAGCGGATCATCGGGATTGGGGTCTGTCAACATTGAACAGATCGATAATAGTACTGCGTTCGGTGTGAGATACAGGCAAATAAAGCCGAGTGTAGGGTGTGCGTACCTTTCGAAATGGTCAGTGCGGGCGACCATTGGTCCCTCAGGATATCCAAGCAGATGGAGCCGTTGGCGTTGATGTTGGGGTGATAGATCTTGGTCGTGAAGCTGACCTTGGGAGGCTTGAAGGGGTAGTCCGTGGGGAAGCTGATTGAGAGAAAGAAAACGCCACCCGCATATGGAGAGTCACCCTGTGGAGCCGCAGTCAGTAAAATCTGATGAGAGGCGCGATTACTAAACTCACCGGACCCATAATCGTCGCCTGCCATTGGAACATGTTATCGCCAGTGGGACCAGCGCTGCATGATGAGGGTGGATCACGGCCAAGATCAATCAATTCCTGGAAGAGCAAGTAAGCCCCTGAGGTCACCACACTACCCGAAAGCCAGGCGGCAGCAAAAAAAAACACTAGAGGGTGATCGCAGCACTTGCCTTGTTGATGCGTTTGAGAGCCATTGGCGGATAAGTGCTTGGAAAGAGAAGCTACAAAACGCAGCAATCGCACACGATCAAAGCGATTGTCGAGAAGATTGTGGATGGGGAAGAGGCGATTTTAGAGCGATTTGAGAAGAACCAGGTCAGTGTCAGTGAAACATGCTGTACAAATGGGAAAACGAGAGCTTACAAGGTCTAAGTAGCGAGGACGCCCGGAGACCTGGTGGTAGTGAGGGGATAAGCTGGTGAGGCAGTTGTTTGGCCTCTGTTTTGTAAGCTGGTCGCCCACCGTGAGCCTGATTAGTCAGCCGGGCATAGCCTTCGTTCCACAACGCAACGTGCCGAAGGACTCATCTGATTATTTCTAAATTCTCGATTATTGTACTGGGCGTTGCCAGACTCAAGTTTCATTCGCATGTTTATCCTTGCCAATAATTGAACTAGCTTCTTACGGTTTACGGTCCCGTCCCGTCTTGTTTTCTGGAAACTGCGACACAGGTGGAGTCACCATGGTTGTGTTTCTCTGAGAATCAGATGAGATGCCTTCTTCAGTCCACCGTGATGTTTCCCTGCATCGAAATGCACATTAAAGGAGGTTGTGAGTCTTCTGCCAATCGATCCTTCTGGCCGACAGTGACACACTCCATTGATATAAATGGCGCCTACAGGAGTACTCGAAGCTATAGTCTAATAGGCATGTTTGCAGTTGGGTCGCAAGGTTGGATACAACTTGAGTGTGAACCCACCCACTACCCACTCGAAACAGAGATAATTGTACAACGTATCGGCGTTCCAAACTTCACGCGTCGACGGCCGAGTTTCCGAGTCAAAGCATGTTGATGAGCATAGAAGTACTTCCACACTCCATAATACAATCAATCCTAATGACGAGGAGGTTTTACCGTTCATCCAAAGTAAGCCTACCACCACCCTCAGACCTCATGGGCATCTGGTGCACCAACCGTCTGGTCGACCACAACCCATATCATCTGACCCCGAGCCACGGGCAGACAGCTCACCATCGATGACCAGTGACTGAGGAGGACCTCAGCATTACCGATTCCCCACGTTTTTGCCGACGCAGAGCAAGACGCCTTTTCTGCGCCGAGTGTCAGCGTTTCAATATGATGACAGGATAACCAATGGCGACTCACCGTGTGCCCACTTAGAAAGGCGCCACAGATGGTCAACCCCCTATGCCAAGTTTCAGAGATATCACAGTTTCAAAACGTTGGGATATACAAGAACTTCCGGAAATCTCCATGACCTGTGCCTCGCCAACATTCCAAATATCCCCCGGAGTTCCACACAAGACACACGGCAGTTCCGCAGCCCAAGCATGGATGATGCAAGGGGCGCTGCTTGGAGAAAAAACGTACCTGTCACGCGGGGCCTGGAGGACATCAGGGGCAAGTAAAGTTTAAGCCGCACCGCAGTCACTACCATCATCCTCATCATCGCTGACAATGAAAACTCCAGTGTGCTCGTGCGACCCGGCCCACGTCTTCACCGCCTGAGCCTGGCGACCGGGCGCATTACTATCGTTCGCATTCACGGAGGAATGTGTCTGTAGTGGTGGCTTTGGTGTTGGGATCGACGTCGAGGTAGGCGTAGCACTTGCGGCGAGGTCTTCCATCATCCTGTAACGACAAAAACGACCAAACCCAAAGAAAAAACCACTACTCAGCTGCTGCGTCGTGACACTTGAGTTTGAAGTTCCACCGCCACAGCGCAGAGTCCACACAGCGCGGAAAGGGAGGGGGGGGAGAAGAATGAAGGCAAACACGCACCGGCTTCGTTCACGCATAACGGCCAGGAGGCTCTCCCGCTCCTGCTTTGTTTTTGCCCGCGCAAGTTTTTCCATCATGAACTTGCTCTCCGCGATCTGTGCCTCGAGACGCTTCTGCTTCTCGGCGAGCGCGAGCTTCGTGTTGACAGAGTCCATTGCTGAATTTGAGATCGTCCGAGATGACGCGGAGACGACGGAAGGCGTTGAGACTCGTGCTGGCACCAGTGCAGGAGTTAGCAGGGCGGGAGTGGCCTTGATAGTCTCAATGGTCTCAGTGATGAACGAGACAGCGAGATCGTCCAGGGAGGATACAGCACTGGATGGATCTCCAGGAATGACCGTCGTAGAGGAGGGAGATGGTAAGGCAGAATCTGGCGACATCGAAATGGCATTGGAAGTGTTGATTACCGAAAGAGGCACAGAGGCGGGAGTCCTCACCCGGTGCCTCTGACTTTGTAAGACCAGCGACCTCAGGTGGGCCTCCATAGCCTGCTTATTAGATCCACCATTTCCTGATAACGGTGAAACAGTAATTGACGTGGATGGAACAGTTGTTGAGAGATGCGAGTCTGATGTTGGACCGACGATCCCGAGCTCCAACTTGCTCCGCGCTATTCTGTCTTCAAGCTCCTTGTGTCTCGCCATGAGGGAACGTTTAGCAAAGCTGGGGCCTTTCGGAGCATTCTTCATTGCGCGAGGCTCGAGCGGCGGCGTGGCAGATGGCGTCGGGGAGTCAGACTCAATTGCGGCCGATGCGAGGCGATCGGGTTCAGCGTTCACAGGGATGTTCCTGGAAGCAGTCGACATCGGCTGCATGCTAGTTGTAGGAGTAGGAGCAAATACAACGGGAGCTCCCCCAGATGTAGATTTCACAATAGATGGCGGCAAGGAGATATTGAAATGAGCATGTTTTCTTGTCTGTGGCGACTCCAGTTCCATATCGTCGTCTACGTCCATGTCTTCGTGGGGAGGGAAGAGCGTATCGTGCGTTGCAGTCGGCGAAGGCTCCATGGAGTGTGGTGGTAATCCTTGGGCAGACGACGCAATAGAGGACGATAAGCCGATCTGAGGATGAGTGTCAAGGTGCGCAGTAGATATGTCGGGAATGCCAGTTGGCTTCTTGGGAAGTTCGTGTTTCGGACGCCAATGCGTCTCAAGGGAAGATTGAGGCTGAAGAGGCGTACGTTGAGGAAAAGGTGGTTTAAGAGACACATTGTTGAGCGGAGGTACAGTATGGTGCGGCTGCACAGGATTGGGTGATATCGCGGAGTCGTAAGAATGCACAGCGTGCGGCGGGATGTCGGAGTGGACAGTCAAATTGAGAGCCGCGGGGGTGCCTGCGGGCGCGATGCCCTGCATGCCTGAAATGGCATATGGGGGAATAGCGGCATCGGACGCTTGGACGGGCGGCGCAGCGGGTTTCGACGCTTGAAGAGCGGCTTGCTTTTCTTGACGTTCTTTCGCCAGCCTTGCCTTCCTCTCCTTCTTTGTTTCCTTCTTCACGACAACTTCAACCTCCTTCTCCGCAGCGTCGCCCTCTATCTCGCCTTCCTCGAGTTCGCCTACGCCAGCATTTGCCCCAACTCCATCTACTCGGTACCACCAGACCTTGATAAGGTCCTCCCTTGGTCGGCCTTTGAGCTGATGCGTCTTCAGCCCGACCAGAGCGGCCCCAAGCCTAGGGCTATACCAAGCTTTGCGCGCCAATTCTGCGGTCGCAAATTCCACTAAAGCCTTTGCAGCAGATGGATCTATCGACGAGTGGACAGGATAGGCGCCACATGCAGTTTTGCTCCACGCGTTAACCCAGTCTGTGTTGCGGTGCGATTTTGGCAGTTGCTCCATCACCAGAGTGCGTGCAGGATTCGGGATATAGGCCCGCCCACCACCTTTCGACGACGTAGTGGCGGGTATCTTGAATAAGCCATGCTTGCTGGATGCGTCTTGCTCAGGCTTCATACCGATGGTCGGTACGAGAGAAGGGGCGGCAGCTGAGATATGGGTGGAAGTGGAAGTATGAGCAGGGGCCAAGACAGGGGGAGCCGAGGTTGCTGGCTCAGACGGATTCTGTGGTCGGGGTGCGGCAGAAAGAGCATGCATACTCCGGTCAGAATGAGGAGAGCCTCGATCTGTCCACTTCCAGGCTCCGTTTGCAGGATCCCCAGCAGCCATCGCCATAGAAGCAACCCAAGGGGAAGAAGAGGTTGATGGACTTGCCGCAGTAAATTGCAGCTCTGGATAGTCGTACAATGGAAAGGGGCCTGACATCCCTGGAAACGGATAAAGCCCAGCGTCTGGGTATCCTCCACCCATCGTTGGCCAGGACGGCAATATTGCTGAAGTAGGAAAGTTGGGGGCGATATAGTTGTTGTTCTCCACCCACGCCTGGGCCTCAGTTTCCATTAACTGTCGCTCTCGCTCCAGTTTACGCCGGCGCTTTTTCGCTTGCTTGCTCAAGACAGGAGTATTTGGTACCGGAGCTCGTTGTTGACTGGGCCCTGCAACTGGCCCGCCATCATTCATTGGCCGTTTGCGTTTTTGCGGACGTTTGCCTAGACGTTGACGAAAGTCATGACGCGAACAACGAAAACAAACTAGGCTCATTACCCTCAGAGTCTGCCTGTTGTATGTTTCCCTTGCTCATTTCGCTTGACACCGTCCGGTTTGGCGGCAGTGTCTCCTGTTTGTCGGCCAGAGAGAGTGGAAACGTATGGGAGTCTAAACTTGTGTCGCAGAAAAGCTCTTGAACAACTTCATCCTCGGAGTCGTCGATGGCGATGGGGGAGTGTCTTGTTCCCGTTCCCGTAACCTTCATGGATATGCTCAGGAGGATGTGGAGTGGAAAACAAATCACAACAAGTCTGCCTTCTGTGATCGAGTCGGACATTCAGGTCTATCCGTCCGACTCGGACGTCGTGGTTGCTTGAACAGTGTTGAACTCTAGGTCCTTCGCTCCCAACCAACCGTTCATCTCTCTTCATCTCTTGCAAAAAGGCATATCAACAATCCAGTTGACAGCTCAAACACGCACTGATTTATCACCTTTGATCAACGATAACGCAGCACTGCTCAGATGAAGACGTCCGATTATTGGCAACCTTGCCCCGCGAGGGTCCGTCGGACGATCTAGATACTAGACTCCTATCGTCTATTTTGATGCCTCGTAGTAGATATCGACGAACTCATCACTAACAATCAACTTCTCGCAGCTCGCAGAGTTGGTGAATAAAGTTTGCCTGGCAGACCTCTCCTAGTGTGGCGGGGTGTCTGATGAAGCTAAGTAGTCATTACCAGCCATCCCTCTTTGACCAACTGTTTAATCGATCTATGTTTGAGCATTCAACTTGACCCGCGACCAGTGCGAGCGCATTTGTTGTGCAAATCAGCACTGACCGTAGTCTAAACAGATCCCACAACGAATTCGTCTTCATGCACGATTTCCCCATTGAAGTGCGGACAACTAACCATCTTGTCACCCTCGATTTCTTTTTTCATCCATGATATGATTTTATTCAGGGTGTTCTTCGCTAACGCCTTCGGGAGACTCCCAGATAACGAGTCGTTCAGCGACGTTCCTGCCACAGCCTTGCCTGTCAACAAGCGAACCCCATTATCGCAAAAAAGACTGACGGTGTTGGAGAAGATGAACCCTTTGTGGCGAATTCAAATGGTATGTCGCCTCAGATAACATGTCGTGTCGATCACTGTTTGCCCCCAAGTAGACAAAGGTTGTGGTTCCCCCGGATCCGCCTTATCCATCGTGATGATCAGAACACACCCTCGATGCCAGTACCCCGACGTATCTCGAACCCTGTTTCTCACAGCATGAAAAGCTGTCGACTCGAGTCATTCAAAAAGAGAGAGCACATACCCACGGTCGACATGCAGTTTTCTACGGCAATCTGGGTTTGACAGCTCGAATCTCAATTACCTTGAAGAACTATCGCCCGCTGTCTTCAGGTGACTCTTATGTTTGAGATCACGGCCAGACTAACCCGGTTCTTTTTGCTTGCTCGGGCCATCTCTTGATCTCCTTCTATTCTGACTAGAAAGGGGACCCACATCGATGTCAAACGTGGCTTTGTACCCTCTCATGGGGCGGTCTCCATCAGGGACGATGATTCACCCTGAAGGCATAGGGTATGTTACTTTTGTCCCCATTTCTCCCGAAGTTGTGGAAGTAGATCATCCACATGTTTGTCCATTAGATATCACGATTCGCGCCGAGGGCATAGGGTACACTACTTTTGTCCCCATTTCTACCGATGTGGAAGTGTTCTTTTTGTCGTATGTGGCATGCACGAAATGCCTCGTACTCTGGGCGCAGCTTATGTACCTGGAAGTATTCCAAGACTCCCCGCTTGCAAGTAGAACATCACGATTTCTAATGTCATCCACATTCCGTCCGAATCTCGAAGAGATGTACCCCAGACTAGTATCACACCGGAACGTCCGCAAGGTAATAGAATAACTAAAAGCAAATTACTATGGGTTAAAACCTGAGTACGCCTGTCAAGCCACAGACAATGTCAAAAGAATTACGGTATAATCTAAAGGCGGAATCTGTGGTCAAGTCACAATATTGCAAGATGGTAAAGTAAAGCTCACCAGATTGGGTGGTTGGATCCACCATATTGAGTGAGAAAGCGAAGAAAAAAAGGAAGTTCTTTCCACCAGACACGACGTCGGAGCCGCCACCGGCTGATGCGGTCGACTTCCTTTAACATTTCCGAGAGGGACGCTCGATCTTCAGGATTGGGACGAGTCATAGCCTTTCCAATTTTACGGAAACAGCCTAGTCCATCGTGTCGCTGGCAAATTATCAGAATTACTCAGCTTGGCAGAGATTCTCATACCTTGATGCAGCGTAAAATGAAATTTCCCAAATGGTAGATATCCGTCTTGAATGGATCGTATGGAATCGTCAGTGAACGCTCAGGGTATGATTTATCCTGGCCCCAGATACCAACATCCCTGATACCCTGATTCGATGTATAGTGTCGCGATAGGCCAAAGTCGATGAAGTAGTACTTCAGCGATTTGACCGACCGGCGTTCACGCCATTCCGTCCACTCATTGACACCGTCATAAGTGTCAGTCCTCAAAAAGTGGAAACCTTGAGGTAGAAGTTCTGACCCGTCCATCATTAGGTTGAACTCGCAGGGATCCCTACGAAAGCATCAGCTACTGTACAAGGCAGCATGGCATGGCGGACCTGTGGGCAATATTGTGCCGATGCATGAATTCGAGACCCTGCGGTGAACATGAATATTCGGAATGACAACGGCGATAGTGACATACTTGAAGGTATTGGCGTACAGCCTCAGCAAATTCTACAACATATCGAAATGGCAAAGTGTCGAGAGGGATGAGCAGGGGCATAACAAGTATTGCTAGTGTGTCGTCGTCCGGTAGAGGAAGCACGTCAAGGATGGGGACCGCGTGATTGTTTGGATCGGAGGCTAGAGGTTCGGATGATAGATAGCAAGAGATGGGAAGCTCTTCCGTAGAGGTCTTGACCCACTTCATCACAACTTGGCGACCGTCGGATACTCGCACCGCATCCAGAAGCTCCGCTGTCTGAGTAGAAAACATCAAATTAATGTTGAGGACATGCCATACCATTCTACTTACAGGGGGAGTCAAGTAATCCTCGCTTTCAACTAATTTGCTTAATTCAATCGGGCCTCCTGAGTCAGTGAGCCAAGATGCTACCCAATCTGGCTGGTATCGAGCGCGTAGTCTGTATCCACGAAGAAGAAGAAAAGGCCGGTATGTCACCCAGAAGTACTCCCATTGCCGGAGCTTTCCTGCCACACGATCGTCATCGTTTGGAAGACAATGCGTTTTGCGGTTGACCACAACAGTTTCCTGAGATGTGCTAGGCATGTGAAGTGCAGTGGTGAAGGAGGTCAAGCAACAATAGTACTTACGTATGTCAAAAGGGTAAAAACAACAACTTCACAACAATAAGGTTGTGACGTCGCAGTGCCTGAGGATGATGATCTGATCCGAATCTGCCTTGTTTACTATGTTTACTATTGTGATATCTACTTGTTCTCAAAGCCTCCGAAGGAACTGTAAGGAAGAGTGCAAATGACCCAGTATCCCCGTTTAAACGGTAATCTAGATGAGTGCATGCTCGCAGGTGTATAAAAGGTGGCGGCACGATGCGTGCACATTCAAATCTTGCAACTTCTCTACTCCGCTGCCAGCTGTCCTTCATTATTCGAGTCATGCCGGAGCATAGTGCTCTCCAAGTCCCCACCCAACCGAGGAAACAACAATCGGTAGAAGACCTCGACGCCAGAATGGAACAGCAAGAGGCAAGAATTCGCACACATCAACCCTCGCCACTTCAAGATGAAATGTTGGACAAGTTCCAACGCCAGTGAGCACTCGATCATGATGGTCAAATTTCTGCGTTGTCAATGCATCACTTATGACTTTCTAGATACACAGCCGAATTGGCCGTTATACGAAAAACGGCATCCAATGCCAATGACCTCTTGACTCAATCTGAGGTCTTCTGGAGGTGTTACAAACTCAAGAAGAAAATCAATGCCGCCGTCAATAAATTTGAGGTATGTAAGCTTGGCGACCTCTTCACCAGTTTAGATTAATTTTCATGTGCAAGGATAGGAAAAATCAAATGAACTTGGCCTGGGACCCCAGGTCGACGAGATCACCGCGCAGATGCGTCGCAAGATTGACGCCAAGGTAGTGTGTATCATGAGTCAACTATATCTGCTTCTGATTCTCAGACCGTTAAACGTGGCCAGGCCGGAAATCTTTTTAGCTCTGGATTTGCTCGGTTCAAGAAAGTATTCACCCAGGACGAGTTTGAGGAAGCCTGGAGAGCATCGGCAGAGGTGGTAAAGGTTGAACAACTTTCAGGCACGCAAGGCCCCGACACTCATACGCAGTGAGCCTTCAATCCTTTCGAGCATGTGGGTAAGCATTCAATTGATCATGCCCGCCCTTATCTTAGGTCTCAACCCACGGGCCCTCCCCTCTCGACGGGGTAAGACCACCAGTTTCTCGGTGCCTGGGTGCCACATCTCACCAATGGTTATGTTATAGAACTCAAGTCATGGTAGCGCACGTTATTACCGAGGCACATTACGGCGGTGTTGCACCAGTAAGGTGTGTATACAGTAGTGTCTGATGTTTTGATCAAAAACTTACGGCAGGTTTAGGCTCCAAGAGCCAATTATCTCGAATGCATCTCGAGAAGCCATTGTTACCAAGTATTTATCATCCCTCTGGAATTGTAATCTTCTTGCTAATGTAACTCATAGACACACGGCGGAGAGCGGATACGGGATGGCGGCAGACGTCCAACGGCGCACGTCTGTAAGGGGTCGCCAGTCTCACGAATCCACAACGTGAGTCTGGCAGCATTCTGAAGTGGTGAACATTCCATCAATTTACTCGATACAGGAATTCCCAAGGTTCCCGGTACACTCCCCCTCCTGCGCCATCACCAGTTATTCACTACCCTTTGAAGCCGGCTCCTCGACCACCACCTACGTTCAAGTCGCGCTCTGCCACACAAAGGCAAGCAGGCCAACACGAAGATGGAAGCGACCAAGGATCCAGCGAATCGCCCCACCAACTGACTCCCGTAAGTCTGGCGCACAGGGGTCACAGGCCCTCGGGGTCTTACAGCACGTTCGGTCATGGGATCCTACGAGGATCAGATGCAGACTCCGACATTTCATCCCAGTTCAGCCACATGGGGCTGGAGTCCGGGTCGTCTGAGCATGGTGAAAGCATGACTGCCAGATACCCATATTGAACTTGGCACAATCGCTTTTTCGCTTTTTCCTTACATCATTTAGCTGTTTCCTTCATTGGCATGTTCAATCCCTACGCATGTAACTATAAACTACTATGAAAATCAGTGTACCAAGTAACAATTGATCAAGGCTAGCCGCAGATACAGGGAAACCGTGTTAGCTCATTGTCTCTATGTAGACCAAGTGACGAGCCCAAAGCCTAGTTTGAAAGCGTCGTTGTTCCAGTAAAAATTGCGCATTCACGTGTGGATTTGCAGTCCCAGTCGATATCGAGCCCCAAAGGAGCGAAGGAGGAACCACAAACCAAATTTAAAATTTAGAGTACGCACCTGTGGACTGCACGCAGGACACCCATCCACGATGGTGAAGCTCAACCGTCTCATCAAGCGCCCCTCGCAAATAACTCTTAGACGACCATTTCGTGCTCCGTTTTCGCGTTCGACAGGCCTGGCAGACACCAGCAGCCCGCACGTAATCGTAACCATTTTCCCTCCATTGAAGACTTGTGACGACAAGACGCATTGTTGATGTTCTCCGAGGTAGACCAGTGATTCGGTCGTTGAAAGCTTGAAAACCCGGAGGATCCCAGAGCTCTTTCTGGCAATCGTAATATACCTCTTCTTGTCTCAGAGAATCGGCACAGGGAGTACCTGAATGCAACACACGCAATATGTAGATTTTAGCGTTCGAGAACTCTACTTTAGCTCTGTGACCACTCGTCCATTACTTTAATACTTACTACATAGTTTGACATCACAAGATATCTCGGCATTAGCCGATTGGAGGTTCGACTTGACGACTTAACCAAGCGCTCCCACCACTACACCATTTATCTTCCCATTTCTTGACCCATGCGTGTAGGAGGATTCCTGGTCACACCGCAAGAATCGCTACGATGGTCGTCGACGAGATATCCCAAACTCCCTGTTACTGATCTCCACGCGCGAAACGCTCTTGTGGACGTCATATATCCACACAACACCCGGCTGGTCGTTACCTATTATCCCACGAACAGAGAGGAGGACCTGAAATACCTGATCCCAACTCAATCTTCCAGATGCAGCAAACGGTCGTTCCGTGCTATCAATAACGATCCTGCACAATTGAAGCAATTTGAGTGGGGGCCGCGCGAGGACCATGCCCAGCAGCTGATGCAGCATTATGGTATGTAGACATGTTTGTTTCAATCCGAGCCTGTTCTTACTCCCATCGCATGCCAGATATCAACGGCGAATTTGTGACGGCATACGTGGACGATTACCTTTGGTACTCCTTGTTCTACTAGTAGAGGACTGTGGTACAGTGAATTATGTACCTTCATATGACTTTTTTGCGATGGTCATTTGATTTTTAGCTCTGGCCAGAGAGAGACTCAAACGGAAAGCTCGCCAGCCTCCTTCATCTTCTCAATGACGCTGCGAAACAAGGTCGCTGACGCTCGAAGTAGGACGGCCATATTCCTCCAGCCTGGACTTTGTGACGTTGACGAGCTTGTCTTTCGCTACGACCAAGATCAATCCAGGAAGCGTGGATTTGAAGCGCCTGCAGAGCGCCTGTATAGCTAAAGACATTTCTCACATTACACATCCGTGGTGTGAGGTAGGTCATTGAGAAAGGCCTGTTAATGAGCGGTGAGCAGTGGGCGGACCTTGGCCGTTGTTGATCAAGCCGCTAATTCTTGAACATGAACGCATGGCCAAATGCGGCTGCACAGGCACATGCTACCAGGGTTATCCACACCTATGTTACTGTACCATGCCTTGACCATGCCAGTTAGAGCACTCGGATACTTACAGTCTCCACTGTCACGGCTATATTCACTGTTAGGAACAGCTTTTAGGCTGTATGTCATTTGCAGAGGTGCATCAAATGTGGCGCGACTGCTGGGAAATTGAACTACTGGCAAGTAAGTCTACGCTTTGTGAAAGCTTGAACTCACATTTTGAGTCGCGGCCCACTTGCTTCATCTTCATTGATTATGATGGCAATTGTCAATCGTTGCGCGAAAGGTCCACAGTTCACGTTCAGGTTGAATCCAAAAACGGTTGGTTGCGGACTGACGGTCGACCCTGCAAAACAATCAAAGTTGGTTAGCCTGCCAGGTGAAATTTTTGTCGACGAAGATGCATGTATAGCAGAATTTTGTCAGAGGACCTCAGAGGACTCATACAAGCTTTTGTACTACTGCAGTCTCGAGGCGTTACCGGAAGATCACCACGGTGGCCTCCTTGCAGACATCTTGCCGAGGGGTTGCCACGACCCTGGCCTCGTTTTGACGTGCCTCAGACGAGGCTGTCCAATCTTGGTCCAATCCCCTTGTCAATCGTTTCCCTTAAAGTGGACATATGCGGCTCACTTTCCTTTCACCGCGCCTGTCCCGGCTGGTTTTGCATTTCCCCACATTTCCCACTGGGTCAATTCCTTTGGCTGGTCGTCCTGGAAGTGGAACTTAACGTCAAGCTTCAGTGCTCGCTCTGTTACCAATGTCCCAATCATGCACGTCTTCGCCGACTCTGACGAGCACCGGTGAGATCACCTCGCAGACGTTCACGACGACGACGACGTCTTCCCTCACTACTCTGCCGCCAATTACGACGACGACCTTGTCGTCTATCGAAGCATGCCAAACCCTTCCACCCGGCGTAACCGCCGCCACGCCCTGCTTACTGACACACATACCCATAACAATCACCATCCCAGGTGAGTGGCACCCCCGTTGTTCCCAACTTCCTGCAGCCCCGCGCGCGCGACCCGGGGTTTTAGCTCAACTTAAAGTTATCAGGCACGACGGAGACGGTACAGTTCCCGATTACTCTGCCTGTCGAGATCACCACCACCTTCACCACCACGTTCTGGGGCACCTCCTGCACGACCATCCCCGGACGTGCGCCGCCCACCAAGCCATCCCCGCCCACCGTAACACCGGTGATTATGACGGAGACAACTACCCAGTCCGACGGGTCCGTCGTCACAGAGACGGTCACCTCGACGCCGCCGGTAAATGTAAACCCCAATGCATCTAACGAGAAGGATACTGCCAACAAGTCGAACGTGGCGCCCATCGTCGGAGGCGCAGTGGGCGGGTTCTTCGGGCTCGTCGCTATCATAGTAGTGATCCTGTTCCTGTGCGTTAACATCCATTTTAATTCTTCACTGGTCAATTTCAAGTCCTCACAGCACTGGTCCCAGGAAACGCCGCCGCAGGTGGGACGATGTTTTTGAGAAAGATGACGACGAGATCTTCGCAAAGGGGGCGCGGCGCGCACGCCACGCCTCCCGCCTCTCCCTCGAGGGAGGAGAAGTCGATCTCGAACCCAAACCATACGTATACGGTGTTCAAGTTCAAGATTGGCAACCCGAACCCGTGGCCCCAAGTGTAGTGGTTTCCCCGCCCCAGGACGTGGGGCCTGCCCCGTCGTCGTCCGCCGCTGCGGCGCCAACGGTGCCCGTGGTGACAGCTCCACCGCAGCCGCAACCACAGAGAGATTCGGAGAAGGGGAGGCTGAGGATGCCGGGGGGCGAACCGTCGCCGTCTGCTGCAGCGGCGGCCCCGCCTGCATACCATGAATGATTAATTAATGAACTTTGGACAACGGATGGTTTTGCGCCTTGGTCCGAATCGTCGCCCTCTAATAATTCCACGCACCAATCACGATTGCTTGGGGTACTATGTGTTCGTATCTATATTAGCCGATGTGGACTCTGGGCTGAATATTTGAACTGTGGCGCACGCTCCCGGGCTGATGAGTATGCAAAGAACGAATGGGTACTTGGTCTAATTATCTAACTAAATAACGGTCCCGAAAATAATCGGCTCAGGAACTCAGAAAGCCTCCCGCTGCGCCACATCCCCCACAATCTCTGAATCCACGTTGCATGGTACACGTGCTGAATCTCGAGTGTATCCCTGGGCCCTTTACAAGTCTCAAGTAAAGCTTGGCCTCAGCCTGCAGCTGGGGCCATCAAATTGCACTTTATAGGTCTTGATTTCACCGAGACAGTAAACTAGCCACGAACCCCCTCTCACCAACTGTCCCTTCGAATTCTAAAAGCCGCCTTCTTCCGTGAGTCCACAACTTCCACTGACATCCATGACTCACCACCCCCCACTCAATACTCAACATGACGCCCTCAACATGTTCACGTCCCCGCCATCCCCACAATCCCAACCTGGTCTCTGATCTTGGCGATCTGGGATGCAGTGAGCGCGCCCTTGGATGCGCGTAGGAAGCCTTCGAAGGCTGTGAGCGCGTCGGGGTCGGTGGGAAACTGGGTCCTGTGTGGCAGGGAGAGTCAGTAGGGTTCGTTGCGAAAGGGAGAGAAGGGAGGAAGGGAAATGGGAAAGGAGAGGGGGGGGGGGGGGAAATCGGGAAATAGCAATGAAAATTAAAAGGAAACAGAAGATGAATAAAGGATCGAAAATAAAAAGGCGCCGCACTGACCTCAAATATCCCAACAGCCCCTCCCAAAACTGAGGTTTCGCCACAGTAGCTTCATACGTGCCCAGCGCCTCTCCCTGCGGATTCGTCGCCGTTACAGGGTCCAGCGTAAGTAATATATCCTTCTCCTGCTTTGCATTGACATCCTCAGCGGAGGGCGAGGGTGAGAGGACAACAGAGGGGATACGCTGGTGGCCCCGGTGCGGGGCGGGGGAGGCGAGGGTCGCGGGGGCGGGGGACGATGCAGAGGAGGCACCAGCAGGGTCCCACGCGACGCCAGGCTTGAGCATCAGGGTGACAACGTCGGTGTCTTTGACGGCGTACTCCTGGAGGAGCTTGGTGTCTGCGAGAGCCTTGCCCTTGAGGAGGAGGCGCTGTGCGTCCGCGGGTGGCGGGGCACTAGCGTTTGGAAGGGCAGATTTGGCGATGAGGTCCTTAAGGTCCTTGATGGAGTCGGTGGGGTGCACAGTGAGGGGAAGCGTGAAAGCGGGCTTGAGAGATTTGATGGTTATTTGGATCGAGGCTAGAGCTTGGGTTAGCTAATAGATGAATTGAAAACATTGAAAAAATGCGACGACTGACCAGACGACGAAGCAGTGGCATTGGCCTTGGTGGGCGGGCTGGGCAGGGGGATCTACATCGGACATCGCGATGTTGAATAATAATAAATATGGTGGTTGCGACTCCGGACATACGGGAAGCACGGGGACCCGTTTCAGCGAGTTCTCTGGCGGCTGCTGGTAGTCGTCGGCGTAGTGCACTGGCTGCGATGCGAGCGTGTTCAGGAATGTCTGCACAAATGCTTGCTCTGCCATGACGGTCAAGATCGGTGGTGTGACTGTGCCAGCTGTCACACTCTTCCGACTCCTCACCACCACCACCGACGTCGACGACGACATGGTACTTTCCCAACATTCTCCCTCCGACAACTTTGTTGACGCTTACCCCAACCTCAGGCTTCTGGATTCGGCTACAGCGGAGGTTTGTTCCCTTGGTCAGAATCTAAAATATCCTTAATAACCGGAGTGCACAGGACGTTCCAGGTGCTTCACCTACTGGCAGGAATTCTCCAAAGTGCGGCCTTGCTCAATATTTTTTGTTCTTTGACTTTAACACCCGTCTGTCAGTGCTACGCCCAGACCGACAACCCCGTGGCGTGCCGCCCGCAGAGCGAGGACTACCTCGAGTGCTTGCACCATCCTAAAGAAGTTCGTCCCCGCTTCCGTAACACAACATACTTTTTTTTCTTCCACCCCGTCCCCTTTCCTTCACATGCACCGTTCTGCCCTTTCTGGAACCCATACCACCACCAACACTAATCCTCTCTCCACAGGTCGCCCGCGCTAAACAAGTACAAGACGAATTCATCCGCAAGGCCGAGGCGAGCGCACGCGAGGGCCAGAAGACAGCCAACCTCGTCGCCGATGGTGTCATCGTCGGCCTCGGGCTCATAAGAAGAGGGCAGGAAGAGAAGGAGGCCAAGTAGAGGACGTTGTGCTATGGAAAACCAATAGAGCGCTTTGGTTATGGCTTCTCGGATCTGGGTGGGCTGACGACTGGACTGACTGATTGAGAGCTGCAAGTTGCTGTGGTTTTTCCACATCATTTCTTTCTCTCTTCCTCTTATGATTTCGAGTTGGATCTGTTCTTTCTTTCTTCCCGCTTAATCAGCACCGGCCTATCTAGGGGTTTGATTCAGGTCAAAAACAGTGATACACGGTGCGTCCTTGCCTATGCCTCTGTTTACTTACTTTTCACAGCTTGGGGCGGAACAGGGCACCACATTCCTCCGACGCCGAGATGAAGATGCGGGTCGCCGTTCGAAGACTATCGAAGGGCACGCCAATACCAACACCAGCACCAGCACCAGCACCAATACCGACCAGCAGATAACCCAACACACCACCTGGCACCGACACCGCGCATACACATACTTTACTTACTCGCCTCACAGATTCGGTCGGTTCTCATGTACCACATAAATCCGACGCGGGAATTCGACCGCAACCCCAACACTGGCACCGGCATCAGCACATCCCAGTACAACACCTAGCGCATTATTAGCATGAACACCCTCCGCACAGAAAGGAGCAGCAGCAGCAGCTTCGCCATCGGACGCCATATGTCCGTCCGTCCCTGCCCCTGACTCGTAACTATTGAATCGCATGCCAGAGCGCGTTGTCTTGTGAAATCACTGGAATCACTGCTGGCTCCTTTGAGGTCTTAACGGTGCTGTCCCTGTAGTACCGTCGGCGCGCATCGTGTATCGTGCTGTTAGCGCTATTCGTCGTGCTTGTCCCAAAATACAGATCGAGCTTTGGGTGTGGGTCGTGGTACGCCCGGGGTGAAGATTGATTCTCGCCGACGCCGTGGCTCGCTTGGATGTGGTCGGGATTGGGGATGCGACTGTGGATACGGGCTATGTGGCGTCGCGGCCACGGGTCCTTGAAGTTGAAAGACGAACTTGGTACAGCACTGGTCCGAACGATAGTCATCGCTAGCGACTTTGACACATACAGCGCATAGCGCCAAGAGGTTGAGCATGGCGCGACAGCTAGCGTTCGGGCGACGCAGTTCCAGAGTCTCCCACTCCCCCACTGCCGCCACATTTGGAACGACGACTACACCGATAATACATCTTTCTCATCAACGCACCCCTCAACCGACGCCTCCTTGCTTCGCAATGCGGGACTCCACACGTGGATTTCCCGCGTGGCGCTGAGCGCTGAGCTGCCGCTGCGACACGTCGCCGCACCAGCATGGAACGAGGAACCCGAGGAAGTAGGACGCGTTTTTGCGTATCCCACGAAATTTTAGTTGATACCTATAGCTTGCGACGATATAATTCAACACACCGTGACGGCGAAAACTCACCAGCCGGAAAGATTGACTTCAACTTGAAGAATGCGCCGGCATGGGCGATGATGGCGTTGCCAATGGGCGGCTTCTACTTGGACTGCATTTCCACACGTGGATGCGCAATTTCTACTGGAAAAACGACGCTTTCAAACTAGGCTTTGGGCTCGTCGACTAAGTACGTATGTACGCTCGTGATATGTGCTACTATATTGAGTTTCGCTACCACACAGATCAATAACTTTGTACGAGGTTTCTGAATTGTCACGCGCAATTTTTCCCACTCGACCTTGAGAACTTGAGCAATCTACGTGCGAGGCATGTGAAAGTCGAGGCCAACGTAGGCCGTATCATGGTTGTGGCGCTCAAATGGCGCTTAGTCTACATAGATCGGATATACTAATTAATGAGCTATCACGGTTTCCCTGTATCTGCGGCAGTCTTGACACAAATCAATTGTTACTTGGTACACTGATTTTCATAATAGTTTACAGTTCCATGCGTAGGGATTGAACATGCCAATACTATAGGCAACAGCTACATGTAACATGGTATAAGGAAAAAGCGATCGCACCAAGTTATGGGTATCCAGTCACACTATCACCATGCTCAGACGACCCGGACTCCACCCCCCTATTGCTGAACTGGGATAAAATATCCGAGTCTGCGTCTGATCCTTGTCATCGTTGTAAGCGGACTCCGGGAGGTGAAAGCTGGATGCCGGATGATAAACACTTGACATCAACTTTGGCTTCTCGAGATGCATTCGAGATAATTGACTTGCGGTAAGTTCTTGATCAAAACATCAGACACCACTGTATATACACCTTCCTGGTGCAAAGCCGCTGTAATAGGCCTCGGTAACAGCAGATCCTAGAGGTGCAAAGTGCGCCGTCTATAACGGAACTAGTGATGAGATGCACCTAGGTGCCGAAAAATGGCAATCTTACCCCGTCGAGACGGGCTGGGACCTGAGATAAGGGTGGGCATGTTCAATTGTTCACTTGCTTGCATGGAAAGGCTCATTCTACTGCTTGCCCGCTCGACATGCGTCGTTCCAACTCTTCCTACGCTCTCCATGCTTCCTCCAACTCGTCTTGTGTGAATACGTCCTTGAACCAGGCAATTCCGGATCCCGACTTAAAAAGATTGCCGGCCTAGTCATGTTGAATGAACTGAGAATTAGAACTTGGAGGTATCGTCGACTTATGACACACACCGTGGAGCTGATTTTTTGGCGCAACTGAACGGTGACGTCGTCTACCTGGGGTCCCAGGCCACGGCCAGTCGTGAATTTCGGAAGGCTGATGGGTAAGGACAACCGCCGTCTTTCGTTCTATGCTGGATTGAAGGTTGTCGATCAATTTCCGGTGCCTCGGTTCAAGTGAGGGGACTTTGAGAGTGTTCTCAGACATAATTAGTAGTGCATGAGTGAGGTTGCAAGAGACGTGACTGGAGCTGTATGTCTACCCGCCCCGCCCCCACCTTTTATACACCTGGGCGCACTCATCTAGATTGTTATTAATATTACAATTACAAGGTGTTGGACTATCCCGGTCCCCGATCCGGTCTTTCCTTTTTGGTCTCGGCGCACGTGACCTACGATACTCTTCGAGTCGTTTAAGTTTAACTTTAAGTTAAAGTATTAAGTAACTTTCTGGCTCCGTCGTCCTCTGTTTGCCTTCACCATCCAAGCACCTGAGGACGTACGTTCTTTTCTTTTCTCTTTTACCTGATACCTAGATACTTACAGACATTATAGTCCGTGATTCCTGTCTATCTCTAGGTACACAATCTAGTTGTTTGCCTTCACCATCCAGGCACCTGAGGACTCCGTGATTCCTGTCTAT